>VZQC01012857.1:162014-238225 GCA_009823505.1 Rhizomys pruinosus | reverse complement strand
TATGTTTGTATAACGCTGGTGCTTTTTTTTTTTTTAATCAACACCTACTGCTTAAGGAAGCTTCACTTGTAAGAGTTAAGAGATGCATTGATATATGTATATAACAGTAATTCATTACCAGTCACTTTAACATGTGGATGGTCCTAGGCTCTCTTATATAAACTGGGGCATGCCTATATGCATGTTTCTCTGCCTCATATTTCAGACATGGAGTCTATCTTATAAAGCAGACCTTGAATATAATTAGGAAATGATAAGTTACACTCATATTATTCATGCCACTATTGCAGCAGTGAAATTATGTTACCAAGCCAAGTTTTATAGTTCATAAGATTCAAAGCTGGGTATGGTTGAAATACTAGTTTTTTTTTTTTTAAACCATGCATTGCACCTTTCCTTACTAGAGATGCTTGCCAAAGGAGCTAGAGATTTGGAGTCATTACCAGCTTGATTGCTATGTATTGTCTTTAGAAATAGATTCTTACCATGAAGTTCTGGTAGATAAACCAAAATTGGGCAATGGACTGTAGTGTTTGAGAATTTAAAAGGACCCTCATCAACAGCTATAAAAGGAGTCAATTCCTTTGAATTCGGCTTTTACTTTGCTAGTCTGTGCTGTCTATCAACGGTAATTTTTCCCATCTCCCCCAGTTATAAGGCCTCTCCTTTTACCTCCGTTTATAATGCATATTTATGTGTTTTAACAAGCTTCTTATAAAGTTAGGTTTCCATTTAGATTTTTTCTAAAGGCAGTTAGTGTTAATTATGTTTTCCATATTCGTTCCTGCACACTGCCCTCTTATTAACAAATGCAATTAGCACTTCCTACTCAATTATCTCCATTTAACTTATGAAAATGTTCTCATATTGCTTGTTTAAAAGTTGGTTTTCTTTCCACAATACATTGAGATTTTTGAAGCTGGCATATTGTGGCATGAAAAACTCAAATCAGTACAAACTTCTGTTCTTTAATAGGCTTGGATTTATTTTAATATGCTTACAAATAAAGAGTCAATGGATTTTAAAGATTTGTGAGGATGAGACTGTTGAATATTTTCACAGACTACAAGTTGTAATATAACATACAAATATTCAAAATGATAAGCCAAAAGAGAATGTACAAAATAGCAAGCCCCCTAAACAGTTTATTTAATTTTTGTGGTTGAATATTAATTCTGTTCTTGTGTCCAATCAATCATTGTAAAATATAATGATTTTATTCATGCTTTCTGAAGCCTCACATCAACAAATTCTTGGTGAGATACAAGATCCATGGGCTTCTCTCACTCTTTATGACCCATTTTTCCCAATTTATAGCCAGGAAGAATTTTATGGTGAGCAAGAAGGAAATGAAAGATTATGAATGACAAATTACAATAGAGGCCACTTACCTACCTATGAGGCATATGTTTAGATTTAGTGAAGGTCCTTTGTCCATCTTCACAATGTTTTAAATAATTATTCTGAAAGTACTCACTGAGATGAGACTCTAGTCTTAGCAAAGGGTCACACATTTACATGTAAGATTTAATATGAAGGCGTAAAATTGCAAAGAAAAATTCTACAGATTATAATCAAACCACAAGTGAGTTCATTATATTTACTTCATCAAATGACAAGAAATTTAATAAAGTCTAGAACCTAGTTCATCTCATGAATAGAGAAAGATTCTGATCGGTCTAGGTTTTGCATTTTCTTTTTCTTTTCTCATATTAACTTTCAAATAGAAGAAAAACCCTACAAATTAATAGATCTGACCTGAGATCCACTGTGATGAGAGAGTCTGTATGAAATTCTTTGTTTGCCCTACTTTAAGCAATCCACAGTTCACTTAAAAGTAATATTTCCAAAAGTCATGTCAGTATTCATTTTCCAAAGATGCATTGTTGTTTTCTTGAGGGAAGGTGAAGCCTAGAGATTTTAATTATAATCAAAAGAAAATTAAGTTGACCTCTATTTATCATTTCCTTTCTTCTATGTTCCTAACTCTTGTGTGTGTCCTTAGCCAAATTGTTCCTGATAAGAATTTTCATATTGGGGAGCTCAACAAGTTTCCCTTCTTTATACGTAGTTACTCTCCAGCATTGGCAAAGTTCTTTTCCAGTTGGCTTCCTGATCAACTCCCTTCAAATTGAAGTTCACCAAGTCCTCCATCCCATATGCAGTCTCTATAACTTGAATAATTTGACATTGTATCAAAGGTTACACTTGACTTGAAAAGCTAAGGGATGAGAATTGAGTGTGACAAGTTAAGGAAAGATACCCTTTTTGACTACAAAAAATTTCCTGAGGCATCAACTGTGGAGGGACAATGGAGACAATATCTGGAGTTATCCAGTTGATACAAGTGGAAAGGAATGAGCCAATTCTGAACTGGTATATGTGCTGGGTAGCTTTAGTGCTAATTTGACACACCTGGGTTGAGGGAGCCTCAATTGGTGAATTGGCTCCATTGGATTGGCTTGTGACCACATCTGTGGAGTATTGTCTTGATTGTCCAGCTGTTTGGGAGGGCCCGGCCCACAATGAGTGGTGCTGCCCTGGGCAGGTTGTTGTGTACAGTATAAGAAGGCAGGCTGGGCATGAGCCAGGGGAGCAAGCCAGTGAACAGCATTCCTCCATGGACTGTGCTTCAGCTCCTGCCTCCAGGTTCCTGCCCTGAGTTCCTGCCTTGGGGTCCCTAAGTGATGAACTGTGACCCAGGAGATGTGAGCTGAACAAACTGTTTCCTCCCCAACTTGGTGTCTGTCAGAGTGTCTTGTCACAGCAAAGGAAGACAAACTAGAACAGAATAAAACAAACTTTCTAGCACATTTCAAATATTTGACTGTGAGACACTTCAATGAAACCATTACTAATTAATCTCAGGAATAGCTAGTTGTTCTAAGTGGACAGGGTCTTGTCTGAGTAGCTCACATTGGATCAGGGAGTGCATTATTTGCTACAGGCCATTTTCCACATAAATTATCACCCATTCATAGAAATAGGTGATAAGCCTATTTGCTTGGTGAAGGCACAAACTTGGAAAACAACCTAGTTGGCACAGCAAGTGGCTCCTAAATTTGTTAAAGATTTCCTTTGTGTTCTACTAACATCTCCTGCAGTGCTACCAAGTGTCACAGTTATATGATGAAAGGTTTGGAAATCCATACTGTAACCCCTAAAACACTTATTGAAATCTTAGAGTTTGGAAAACCAATTTGAGAACAACCTACTAGTCCTTAATGAAGCAGCTAGTACAATTGATATAGGCTTTGAACCAGAAGTAAGGAAATTTGGGGAGCAACTAAGACCTGATAGGCAAATTTTAATGTGGAGGACAGCCTGGGCAAAAGATGTCAAACAACTTACTGAAGATTACATGAAAGACTGTTTGCAACTGCACATTGGAGTGCTTCTTTATATTGTAGAAGTATGTCATGATGCAGAAATGCATGAAAACCACATTTGTTGAATGGAAAACTTCATGAGTGGGAAACCTAATAAAGCCATTGTTATCATGGAATCTAAAAGAAGAAGTGATGTGCTTACCCAAAAAATGCTGAGAGATGTTTGGCCTGCTGTGGGTGTCAATGACAAGAAGTCAACAGGAGTGTGACTGAGTGCTAAATGTATGAAGAAATGGAAATTTTCCTATGCTGATGGGTGTTGTTATGTCCTCCAGAGAGACAAAAGTGGAATATCTGAAATGTGTCATCAGTTATGAATATACTAATTTCTGATAACGTTATATTATTTGAATTGGAAGAAGGGGTAGTAGTTGCAAAACAAGCATAGCACACTCTTTATGCCTGACTACACAAAGCAAAGGAGCAACCTATTTCTTTTTGCTTTGGGAATTTAATCAAAAAATGAATCGCAAGGTACATCCATTCGTCAAAGTTAGAGCTTCAGATAGTAAAAGCATCAAGGATGATAGTTTGAGGGACAGAGGAAAAAGCTGGATTTAATACCTTTAGAGGCAATGGGAAATATGGAAGAGGTAAATCCAGTCAGCTTAAGAGAGATTTGGCCTCAAAAAATCAGAATGCTCTTTATCGTGCTGCAAATTGCATGGTTGGATCTTTGGAAATAATTTTTGTCTGCTGATTTACAGAATAGTGCTGATAATCAAAGAGGGACTTACCAGAATTGGTATGATACTACTTTTTACTGAGAAAGTATTTCACATATACACAATTGTATTAATAAACAAGCATGTGTGTATCCTGATATTGCAGCTGCTACACCTATAATTGGCTATACAGAGCCAACAATATATTGTCAATAAGACTTTAGAAATATATATTTTTTTTTTTTTATTATCTATACGACTTATATATATATATATTTGTTTCCCATAATTGCTCTTTATGTTGTTATTATGCAACATGATCGCAGTGCAACAGTAATTATGGTGCATTCTTTGCTATTTAAGTTAGATATTTCTCTTTTATTACTGAAAACAATTTTACGTGTTCTTTTGGTGATAGAAAATGAAGCAGTTTTTTGCACAAAATTAACGGTAGAGCATAAATACAGATAATACATGAACTTTCAATAAAAGATATGTCAGGAATGGAAGAATTATGCTGATGCAATGAGGGAAATAAAAATTATGGGGGCTAGCAAGATGGCACAGTGTTTATGATCACTGGCTGTTCCTGCCAATGTCTCAGGTTCATTTCCTAGCACCTACACAGTGTCTAACAACCATCCACAGTTCCTGTGGACCTTATCTCCTCTTCTAAACTGTGGGCATTGCATGTATGTGGAGTACTTTCATACATTCAAGCAATATACTCATATACATAAATTACTTTTCGAAATGATAACTGTGTATTGGTTAATTCTAACTCATGATGCCCCTGCTGAGTACCTCTATGTACTGGCTTTGACAATTATTTTTCAATATCATAAATTCTTACTCCTTTTTACATGCTCAAATTACAGTCACTAAGATCCACCCAGTTAGAATTTATTTTCATGTTCTTTCTTTAGTATTTTGATTGCCACAATAAGGACATATATCTTTAGATTTTCAAAACATATCATATGCCAGCCATTGTATAATTTTGAGTTTACATCTCTTCTGGTTTGTTTTCCATTGCTGTGACAAAACACTCTGACCAACACCAATTTGGGGAGGAAAGGGTTTATTCAGCTCACATCTCCTGGGTCATAGTCCATCACTCAGGGAACCCAAGGCAGGAACTCAGGGCAGGATCCTGGAGGCAGGAGCTGAAGCACAGGCCATGGAGGAATGCTGCTCACTGGCTTGCTCCCCTGGCTCATGCCCAGCCCGCCTTCTTATACTGTACACACAACCTGTCCAGAGTGGCACTACTCATTGCGCGCTGGGCCCTCCCACATTGCTCGACAATCAAGACAATACTCCACAGACGTGGCCACAGGCCAATCCAATGGAGCCAGTTCCCCAACTGAGGCTCCCTCAACCCAGGTGTGTCAAGTTGACACTAAAGCTATCCAGCACAACATCTAAATCTCTTGAAAACAACAGAAGGGATGGGTTTTTACAGATCTTACAAGTATGTAGTAACAATGCAAGAAGAGGAAGAATCTTTAATCCAGTAACCCTTGCTCTATTCAGCATATCAATTCCATCATATTGAATCCTGCATTATTTTCTGTGGTTAAAGAAAAAAAAATCAGATATGCTTAACTTTATCTATCTATCTATATATCTATCTATCTATCTATCTCTCAGTCTATCTAATCTATTTATCTTTTCTCCATCCCTCTTTTCCCTCTCTCGTTCCTCTGGTCTTTCTCCCTCCTTTGCAGAAATAGGATTCATAAACTTGCATAAATTAAACAAATACTGTATCATTCTACTACTGAGCCAAACCCCAGCACAAACTTCCATCATGCTTGATATTTTAATTATTGTTCCAACTTCACAAATTTTATTCTATTTTCTGTAATGAAAACATGTTTTCTTTTTGAATTTTTGATTTTATGTGTATTAATGATTTCTCTGCATTTATGTAAATGCATGCATGCCATGCAATGCTTGCAGAGGTTATAAAAAGGCATTGGATTCCTGGGAACTGGAGTTATTAATGTTTTTATGCCACCAGATGTGCTCTGGTAACTGAACATGAATCCTTTGAAAGAGTAGCTCTAAGAGCACTACTCTTAGCACTACTAAGAGTAGTGTTCTTAACTGCTGAGCCATCTCTCCATCCCAGGATATGACTTTTTTTTCTTAAATGATGATTTTATTTAGATTTGTAAATTTCATATAATAGACCTTGGTAAATATAGAACATCCCCTATTTCTGAACATTCCATAGAGCACCCCCACTGGGTTACACGCATTCTGTCATATAACTTAAGGCCCATCATGTCAAGCACTTGTACCCAGAGGTCCCTTGGTACAAATTTATCTACTGAAGTCTAGTCACCATATAGAATCACTCCCTTTAAGAAAATGAACCATGAATATAAAATAAAGAGAACTAAGGAGGGGTATAGGAGGAAACATACATTACCGAGGAAGAAATGGGGTTTTTCAACTGGGAAGGGATGAGGTAAAGACACGCAAGGAACCATAGGATTAAAGAGGAAGAAAATACTCAAGGGAAGAAAATAATATCAAGCAGGTGTTATACAAAGGAAAAGGGGGAATGGGATACCTTATCTGGGTAGAGAAGAGGGAGAACAGCAGAAGAGAGAGAGAGAGAGAGAGAGAGAGAGAGAGAGAGAGAGAGAGAGAGAGAGAGAATGAATTGATAAAGCTTAGGTGATGTGAAACCAGAGGGAAATGTTTTAAACAAAAAACTCTGAAAAATAGGGATACAAAAATCTGACCATGGTTTCATGAGTACACCTAAAAGCTACATAACAAGAAACACAATGCAAGACAGGAGAAACCTGCCTTCAATTTGTTGATCAGGTAGTACAAGAGACTCCTAAAATAACACAGACCATAGACCATTCCCACTGCACTTAGTTCCCTCCTAGAACTTAAATACGTGATTTTTAATTTTTTTTATTGTTATTAAACTTTTTCCATACATCATACATCATTTCTCGATTGAATTTAGAGTCACTTCCCTTTCCATGCCTCCCACTCTACCTGAGTTCCTGCAGTCTGCCATGAATGTCTTGCATCTTTTTCTGAGTCTTTCCAGAGTTTTTGTTTTTCAAAGCAGAGGCTTATTGTTTTGGGGAGAACTTCACAGTTTCAGTTTCTTATTCCAGTTCTTTTGTTGTTGTTGTTCTCTGCAACTTGTAATATATATATATATAGATAGATAATAATTATATAAATATATTCACCATGAAATTTGAAGGTTTTCCTGTTCTTTTTTTTTTTTTTTGGCTAAAAGATGTCATGTTTTCCTTAAATAAGTGTTGAAGGCTCCTCCCTGGCAAGCCCAAACAATCATCAAACATGCCCTTGTGCTCCACACTGGGGTTTTCCCTCCCATGGTCACCCACATGAGTTCTAGTAAGCACAAATCCTGTCTTGATTTTCCTCTACTGGCCTCCATGATACAATCTGGGTAGACCAACAAAGGGAGTCTATACTCTGAAGAGGCTGAAATCCCAGTAGCTGCTCAGTCCACAAGCTGGATATCTCAGTAGTCCTTATCTGGCATTGAAGGTTTGGAGGACTCTTGGAGAGACATGAGTCTTCAGTCCATATTGGAGTGTTAAAAGGCTGTGCCTCATGTCTTTGAAGAATGGCAAAGCAGTTGCAGCCACAGAGTAGATGCACTTGCCAGTAAGAATTGAATACAGGCAAAACAACTATGATCTCTCTTTTTTTCTTTGTGTCTTTTTACTAAGATCTCAAGTTTTATGTCTGAAGTACAATTTCTCAGGCCTTACTGATTATTTATTTCTGTTATTTCTTTCTTTGGGATGCTTAAGGCCACACAGTTAGCCAAGATTAACCAAAGTTTTATTTTTCTCAAGGTCAGTTGAGGATCTGGTCCTCAGGGGTCACTCAGGTTTTTTTGTGGCTCCTTTCCACTTTTGTTTACCAGTTTCATCCACTCAAGGACAAAATCAGGTCTTGCTAGACAAGGCTTCCCTTTTTGAAGAATGAGCAGACTTTTGTCCTTATAGACTGGACACTGGCTGAAGTCCCATTAGTGGATCTCCAAGACCTCCTTAAACAGGAATTCTGGTGACATTTCAAGAGATACCCCCATGCCCTTGCCCCTCTCATAATCCCCTGAGAGTTAGTTGACCTCTGATGGCAAGGAACAAAGTTATCCCTTAGGTCCTTCAGCCAAACTGGTATGGGCATTAAGTATGGTGGTTAAGCACCCAGACAGGCTAAGTTACACCAGCCTGATAGATTGCATCTACACAAAAATTGTATCTTCTGAAAACAAACTGTATGCTATTTCCATATCATATTTCTTGATTCACATTTTCCTTTTTAAATTTATATTACTCTCTCTCTCTCTCTCTATCTCTCTCTCTCTCTCTCTCTCTCTCTCTAGATAGATAATATTATTATTTTATTTACAATTATTTTTATTTAGTGTTTTATAATCTCTCACCACATATACCAAAAATTCCAAAATCTGAAAATAAATTATAATTCATTTCTAGAACTTCTACAAATTCTACAATATAAGAGCACAGTTGTTTTCATATCATGAGGAATATAACATTAATGTTTCTCAGTTTGCCTTACAACTAGGTACTTGGTGCTAGCATCCACAGATGAGGGATACCATTCATCTTTTCTTTTTCTGGGACTGTGTTACTTCACTTAACATAATATCTTCTAATTATATCCATTTACTTGTAAATTTAATGATGTCATCTTTCTTTACCTCTGGATAGAGCTACATTGTGTAGATGTGCCACATTTTCTCTATCCAGTCGTCAGTTGAGGGGCACTTGGGTTGGTTACAGGTCTTCACTATTGTGAAGAGAGCTGCAATAAACATGACTGTACATGTATCTCTGCAGTAGGATGAATCTTGTGGTTACATACCAAGAAGTGGTATGGCTGGGTCAGGTGGTAGGCCCATTTTGAGTCTTTTTGAGGTTTCTCCACACTGTTTTCCATAGTGGTTGTACAAGTTTGCATTTCCACCAGCAGTGGATGAGTGTTGCCCTTTTCCTACAACCTCTCCAGCATTTGGTATCATTTGTTTTCTTGACCCTAGCCAGCCTTATCAGAGTGAGATGATATCTGAGAGTGGTTTTAATACATATTTCTTTAATTATTAGGGATGCTGAAATTTTTAAGATGTTTATCAGGCATCTCTATTTACCCACTTGTGAAGTCTCTGTTCAGCTCTTTATTCCATCTTTTGAGTGAGTCATTTGTATTCTTCTTTGGTTTTTTGAGTACTTTATACAGTCTGGAATTTAATGCTCTGTCAGATGTATCAGCAGTGAAGATTTCCACCCAATCTGTGAGTTTTCTCTTCACTTCCCTGTTTCTTTTGCTGTACAGAAACTTTTGAATTTAATGAGGTCCCATTTGTCAATTGTTCACTGGTTTTCCTGTGCAGCTCCTGTCTGATTTAGAAAGTCTTTTCCTACACCTATGTCTTATAGGTTGCTGCCAATTTTTCTTCTATCACCTTCAGAGTTTTGGATTTCACATTGAGATATTTGATCCATCTGGAGTTGACTTTTGGACAGGGTGAGAAGTCGGGGTTTAATTTTATTTTCTACAAGTGGTGATCCAGTTTTGTCCAACACCATTTGCTGAAGATGATGTCTTTCCTCCATTGAATTCTTTGGCCCCCTTGTCAATTGGAGGTGACTGAAATTATATATGCTTAAGTTTATATCTTCAGTTTTGTTCAATTGGTCTTCAGGTCTGTTTTTTGTGCCAGTATCAGACTGGTTTTATGACTATAGCCCTGCAGTACAGTTTGAAGGCTGGTATAGAGAGTCCCCCTCCCCCTTTATTGCTCTTTTCACTCAGGTTTGCTTTGCCTCTTCGGGGTCTTTTGTTTTACCATATGAATTTAAGGATTTTTTTCCAAGCCTGTGGAGACAGTCTTGGGGATTTTAGTTGGGACTGCATTGAATTTGTATATTAATTTGGGTATAATGGTCATTTTTAACATATTAATTTTTCCAATCCATAAGCATGGGAGATCTTTCCTTCTTCTAATATCTTCTTCAGTCTCCTTCTTCAGGGTTTTATAATTTTTGTTGTAGAGATCTTTGGTGTTTTTTCTTAGGTTTGTTCCTAGGTATTTTACTGTTTTGAGGCTATTGTGAGTGGGAATGTCTCCTTATATTCCTTCTTCAGTTGCTTGTTGTTGGTGTAAAGAAAGGCTATTAATTTTTCTAGGTTAATTTTGTATCCCAACACTTTACTGAAACTCTTAATTGTTTCTAGGAGTTTTATGGTTGAGTTTTTAACATCTGTTAGGTAAGCTATCATATCGTCTGCAAAAAAAGTGATAGTTTGACTTCTTCTTTTCCAATTAGTACTCCTTTAATTTCCTTTTCTTGCCTCATCATCCTAGCCAGTGCTTCAAGCACTATACTGCAAAGGAGTCATGACATTCGGGGAGCCTTGGCAAGTTCCTACCTTTAGGGGGAATCCTTCTACTTTTCTTCATTTAAGATGATGTTGGCTGTGGGTTTCTTTTATATGGCTTTGATTATGTTGAGGAATGATCCCTCCAGGAAGACAAAATTTTTCAATGTTACTATAAACTACTAAAATTCTAGGACTACATGGTTCTCTGTATTTCCATTATCTTCATTTTGCATAAAGAATACAAGATATATATTATTTAGAGACATGCATTCTAGGCTAATTTTGCCTTAACTGTTTCAGAGTAGTATTTACCTTTTTAAAGATGGTAGATCTACATATAAACTTCTATCTAGATTTGTGCAAACTATAATATCAATCAAATATTTCAACAGTATGTTATCTAAATAATTTAAATAAAATATTTTACATATATTTATTATCATTTTACATGTATGAGTGTTTTGCCTGTATGTATGTAAGTGTACCTCATACATGCAATGATCACAGAAGCAAGAAGTTGGCACTAGATGCCCAGGAACTGGAGTTAATGATGGTTATTAACTGCTTTCTGGGGTCTGGGTAGTGAAGCTAGGTTATGTAGGAGCCAGATTTGCTCATACTTAATGGGCTAACTCTCTAGCCAAGAAAATGATCTTTTGAAGTACATAGACATTTTTTTTATGTGTTTCAATTTTTTTGTCTTCTTGAGATAGGGTCTCCCTGTAGCCCTGGTTGTCCTTGAACTCACTATGTAGACCAGGCTGACCTCAAACTCATAGAGATCCACCTACCTCTGCCTCCTGAACGCTGGGATTAAAGGCACGTGCCACCACACCTGGCCTTTAATATGTTGATATACAATTGTAGGCTACAAAATTTTGATACATGACAGATCATGTTCATACATTAACTGCTATTATTGTATCAGGTACAAGTTATATCCTTATAAATTCATTTAAATATATATTTTTAAATTTTCATGATACCAAAATATGGAAGACAAAAATATGAATTTTAAAGTGACAGTATGCTATTGCATATTTGTCAGAGGTATTGCGTTGAGGTCACTGGTTTGAGAAAATGCAGACACAGAACACTTTATTTTTTTTTTAATTTTATTAATTTATTTATTTTATGTGTATGAATGTACTGTCTGCATGTAGGTTTTTGCACCCGTATCGTGCAATGCCGCGGAGGTCAGAAGAGGTTCTCGGATTCCCCTGGAACTGGAGTTCTCCTGGAATTGGAGTTACAGATGGTTCTCAGCCGCCATGTGGGTGCTGGCGATCAAACCCGGGACCTCTGCAAGAGCAGTTTGCGCTCTTAACTGCTAGGCTATCTCTCCAGCCCCAGAACAACCACTTTAAACAGAGATGAAATTAACCAAATGTAAAAGAACAATGACAAAGAGAAAGTACACAAAATAACTAAAGAATTTGTTAAATGAAGAAGTCATCATGTGTCTGTATACTGGCTTTTCCACACAATTTTCTTACTTTTCTTTGGTAAACTTCTTGTTCTATAAGTGTTATTGTTATAAGCACATACACATACTCCACGCATGCACACACACACACACACACACACACACACATACACACAGATAGATGATAGATAGATGATAGATAGATAGATAGATAGATAGATAATATTGAGTACATTTAATAATAATAAATAGATAATATTGAGTACAGTGTTGCTCATACCTGTGTTTAGGGCTGATCACTTGAGATTGGCCAGCCTATCAGGGGTTCATCCTGAGAGAAAATTGAAACAAATTAATACAAAAATTTATCAAATTTAAATATGTTATAGAATTGTGGATAGTTGAGAGGTCATGATAGACATTTTATCTAAACAGATGAGTAACAGTTATGTGAGTAATTATTATTCCTTAACATAGACATCTGAGAAATATAATTAAAACTATTATGTAATAATCATTCTACCCTTGTAGAATGGGTATTTTGTTTTGTTTTGTTTTTGAGTCAGGATTTCCCTTTAGTCCCAGCTGGCATGGAGTTCGCTATGTAGAGCAGGCTGTCCTTGAACTCAGATATCTGCCTACTTCTGCCTTCTGAGTGCTGGGATTAAAGGCGTGTGTCAACATACCCAGTTTAGAATGGGTATTTAAAAGATCAAAAATGCTTGGCAAAGATTTAGAGAAAACTATTATGATACACAGTTGGGGAGAATATACATTAATATAGTCATCATTTAAATCAGTGTGCCAAATCCTCAATAAAATAAGCAGACATTTCAATATGATCTGCAAATACAGCTGCCTGAATATATGTAAAGAATATATGTAACAAAAATCTGCTGATCCATTTTAATTCTGACATTATTCTTAACATATAAGATAGGAAATCTACTGAAATACCCATTAATATATCCCTTGGTAAAGAAAATATTGATAATGGAATCTCATCAAAGATGCTACACATGTATATTAAAGAAAAGAAAATCTCCATAACTTACAATATCCACACACAGAAACACTTAGATTTGGACACATCTCTCATTCTGCATAAAAACCAACTTGAGATATGTATATTTATTCTTCATCCATAAGCAAGAACAAAACCCTGTCACTTAGATAAAAATTTACAAAACTGGAATATAATGTGTTAAGCAATATAAAGACAAATACTATATTATATCAATGATCTGAATATTAAAATTTTATCTTAATGCAAAATATTGATAGCTGAGAAGGGGAGGAAAATAGGAAAGACAAATATAGAAAGGATCGTACTTGCCAAAGCGTAGTTATATACAAGGAATACATTCTACTGTTTCCTAGCACAATGAAAATGCCATAGTTAATATTTGTCTATGACAGTTAATACTGATTGTTACCTAGGAGACAAGTTTTAGGGAAATTTGGCATGGCATTATCTGGGTTAGATTAATTAACTTAGGAAGATCAACCTTAACTGTGTTTAGACCATCCCACAGACTGGCATCTTGGAATGATTAAAAAGGAGTCGGGCTGGAGAGATGGCCTAGTGGTTAAGAGCACCGACTGCTCTTGCAGAGGACCCGGGTTCGATCCCCAGCACCCACATGGTGGCTGAGAGCCGTCTGAAACTCCAATTCCAGGAGAACTCCAGTTCCAGGGGAGTCTGACACCCTCTTCTGATCTCCGCGGTGTTGCACGTCACGGGTGCACAGACTTGCATGCAGACAATACATTCATACACATACGGAAATAAAAAAAAATAATAAAAAAAAGGAGTCACTAGTATCTATCACTCTCTGCTTCCTGAGTAGATGTGATTTGCCCAACTACCTCATGCTCCACCCATAGATTTTTCAATTCCATGTTGAATTGTTTACACATAATTTTTGAAGCAAAGAGTATATATGAAAATTCCACATCTGCAATACTAGGGAATAAGTTTGGAAAGCTTTTCCTATGAGACAAGGAAAAATCACAAGAATGTGCAATGTAAGCACTTTTACTCAGCCCAGTATTGATATTTCTAGACAGAGCATGTAGGCAAGAACAAAAATTAAAAAGCATTGGACGAGATGGCCTAGCGGTTAAGAGCGCTGACCGCTCTTGCAGAGGACCCGGGTTCGATCCCCAGCACCCACATGGCGGCCGAGAACCGTCTGAAGCTCCAATTCCAGGAGAACTCCAGTTCCAGGGGAATCCGAGACCCTCTTCTGACCTCCGCAGCATTGCACGACACGGGTGCACAAACTTGCATGCAGACAGTACATTCATACACATACAGAAATAAATAAAATTCGGTCTTGCTTTAAAAAAAAAAAAAAAATAAATAAAAAAAAAATAAAAAGATGAAAAAATTGATTCACTTAAAACTAATTATAAATGGAGTAACCCTATAAGTGTGTATGGGGTGGGCGTAGACCATGAAATAAAAAGCCCAGTGACAGGTATGAGATACTTCATGAGTTGATGGTCATTGGGGTCCCATAGATAGGGTGTTGCTGTTGCTCTTGATNATATTAGTGCAATACAATTTGGAGGGAACAACAACCTCAGAAAAAGGACTGGATCAAAGAACTTACTGAAAAAGTAAACTTCTGCCCCAAACAGTAAACCTTTGCAAGGAAAAACTTCAAAGGACTGAGAAAAAGATGCAAGACATGTATGGCAGAATGAGTGAGCTCAGGTGGGGTGGAGGATAAGGACGGAGGAATGAGTCTAAACTGTACTGAGAAATGTTATATGAATTGCACAAAACTTCAATAAAAATATTTAAATGAAATGAAAAAGGCAAGGTCATTATCTGTACCACAAAATACATAACACACATGGAATTAACTATAGCTAACGAGCTAATATTGTGTTCAATCTAAATTATAGGGAATGTGATAAACAATTTTAAATATATTTTTGCACAACTTATATAGATTGGTTAGAAAAATAAGCACTATTAAAATATCAATATTAGCCACAGTATTCTATAAAATCAATGCAATATTCATTAAATTTTCCTTGGTATTTTTTATAGCAAAAGTAATTCTCCTAAATTATATCTGGTAACAGAATGGACATAATAAAATTAATCCCATGAAGGAGCAAAACTAAAGATATGCCACTTGTACTTTGCAAAGCTTATTTCAAATTATAGCAATACAACCATATGTTACCAGCATAAAAAAACAAACACACAGTTATGGACCAGAGTGTGGAGCCCCGAAACAAAATCATTTATTTTTAATTATTTTTAAGTTTTTATACATTCTTTGATAAATTTATTCAGTGAACTTTATCACATTACAGACTCCTTTTGAATCCACCACAACCTCCCTAGTCTCTCTAACTTCAAGACCTCTATTTTAAATGCCTGTCTAGTCTAATTTGTGTCCCTTGACACTCTTAGGCATGGGTCCATTCCCTGGAGCTTGGTAGTTCTATTTTGGCTTTTGTTTGCTTTGAGAAACACTGACCAAAACCAACTTTTTGAAGAAATTTATATTTTTATTTTATTTTATTTTATTTTTATTTTATTCTTCCAAGGAACTTGAGATAAGTCAGGGCAGCGACTGACAGTAAGGACCTTGGAATGAGGAGCTGAAGCAGAAACCATGGGGGGAAGGTTGCTTACTTTTTTTTGCTCCCTGGGCCTGTGCTCAGCCTGCTTTCTTACACAACACAGAGCCACCTGCTCATGGGTGGTACCAACTAAAGTCTCCTGAGTCCATCTATATCATGCTTCAATCAAGAAAAGTTCTCACAAACATGACCACAGGCCAATCCTGTAAACTAAATTCCTCAATGGATGTTCCATTTTCCCAGGTGTGTCAAGTTGACAGCCTCGTCTATCCAGGACCCTAGTCAACCTATGCTAGTTCAGTCCCTTAAAGAAAACTGAATCTCCCTTTCTGAATACCTATCAATTGCTGACAGATCCTGACATAAGTTTGGAGTTTCTGGTGCTCCTCTTGCATACATTCTGGGATTTAGCCTGACTTTGGCTTTCAGCCTTCTTCGTATTGTGGGTTCATATATGCAACTACTCTTTGGTATCTAGACACTACTTTCCCTGGATTTGTACATAATCTCTTGTTCTTACAATCTTTCTAGTCCCTCTGTTACACTGATCTCTGTACATTTGAAAGAGATGTGTCATATAGGTGTGTCATTTAGGCGTGTACATTTCTATGTCTCTTATTTTCTGTGAGTTGAACAGTTGTATGTCTCTGTGTTAGCAAACAGTTGCTGTATGAAAAAGCTTACATGTGAGTATGAGAAACAATAACTACCACTAAAGATATTTTCAAAAATCATATGGAAATATACAACTATATATTATTAAATTATATACATTAACAACGGGAAATGAATTTAAAAAGTATTACCCTATAATTGGGAGACAATGCTGCTCTAGATATCTCAGGGTAGCAAATAAAATATGAAAAACCTCAGAGTGGCAAATAAAACCTGAAACCGTCTACAGTGCCAGTGGTGAAAGGCCAACCTCCATGTTGCCAGGGCTATGGCATTGAGGAATTTGTGTTGTGACTGACACAAGTAGTGGTTTCTGCCACTGCAGGTGCAGCCTCTTTAGCTTTGCATGGACTCCTTGGCAGTATGGACTGTCCCTGCGGTGTTCAGCCATTTTCCTAAGACTGCCGGCAGCGACACTGAGCCAACAGCCAGAGCTGCCAGCCATGCAGTCCTCTATGGCCTGACACCTGCTGGTCAAGGGAATCCTGAAGAACAAGAGCTCTACTTCTTCCCCCATGGTAGCTTCAGCCTAACTGCCCTGCCAGAAGTCGAGATAAGCTGAGTAAAAAATCCCAGGAGTGTGATGAAATGTACGTCGTGGCCATGTATCATCCAGAAGGCAAAGATTATGGTATAATGAAAATAGATGAACCAACCACTCCTTATGTATATATGACAGGTGATGATGAAGATGCCTATAGTGATTCATAAGCCAAAGAAGCCAAGATACCACACATCTTAGCGAAGAAATTATCTGCTGCTGAAAGCTCAGAGCCAAAGAATAGAATTCAAGAACGAGAAAGCAGTGGAGAGAAGTTAATGACCTCTCACCAGAAGAGCAAGAAAAGAAGTGAAATTTGAAACAAAAAGAAAGCTTCACTACAATGAAGGACTGAATACTAAACTAGGTAGACAATTAATTTCAAAAGACCTACAGGATGATGAGGAAGATGTAAAAAAATATGTTAGAGACTGCAGATGGAGAAAGCATGGATACTGAAGAGTCAAATAAATAAACGATCTACTACAAGTGACCAATGGCAAAACAAATAAGAAAGCTCATAAAAGAAATTTGATCAACATTGCGGTCATTTGTCAAATAAAAACCTGGCTATAAACACTGCTTGTGGTTCTCTACATTTCATGGCATAAGTACCAAAGTACACACCAATTATTATATATTGCCAAGAATTAAATGATAACTATAAAGACTGATTAGAGTGAAAATGCCTAATTAATACATATATTCTTGTGCCTCCTACTGCACCACAAATACAATGTAATGGCATTAACCCAAAACTACTTTACTTTTGTAAGCACTGGTTAATTTTTGTAAGATATTATATAGCTTTTATGCTTTAGAGTTTAAATAATGTGTGGGGGACTAATTTATTTTTGCCACATCTAGATATGTAGTACCTCTTATAAAAGTTTGTGTGTGGGGGGGTTCTATTTTTTTCTTTTTTGTCCAAAGACTCTTGGCACTGTGGATAAATACTCAGGCTGAAAGATATTTTTTTTAATTTTATTTATTTATTTTTTATGTGTATGAATGTACTATCTGCATTTAGGTTTGTGCTCCCGTGTCGTGCAATGCCGTGGAGGTCAGAAGAAGGTATCGGATTCCACTGGTACTGGAGTTCTCCTGGAATTGGAGTTACAGACGGTTCTCAGCTGCCATGTGGGTGTTGGGGATCGAACCCAGGTCCTCTGCAAGAGCAGCCGGTGCTCTTAACAGCTAGGCTTTCTCTCCAGCCCCGAAAGGTACTTTTTATCATTTGTCTTGAACTTTTTTTTTCCACTTGTGGTAAGTGATTGTAAAAGTTACTCTTGCATTTTCTGATCTGTGACCTTTAAAATTCCTGTCCACTTTTCTTTGTGTTCTCAAGGATAGAACTGAAATTTTTCTCATTCAGACTAGCACTCTTTCCTCAAACAAATAAATATCAGGTTAAAGTTGCATAAGCATCTGCTCCAAATGCTCCTTTGGGAAAAGGGGCAACACTTCAGATCCGTTTTTAATATAATGTTGCCATGTCAGCATACCCTTTATGTACCTGTGTTAACATCCTGCTGTTGTTCCCTACTTCTTCCTACATATGCACACACAATTATAAAGACTGTAATATATAATATAGAAAAGCAAAGGTTGTTAAGACGTTAGGAAATATTCTTCTTTTACTGACTCTGTTATTTTCTGCAGTTATGAAATTCTTATTTTGACCGTCAACACCTGTTCTACATGATGAGAATAGCACCAAAGAGTAGCAGTGATATAGTAAGGAAATGCAGTTTAGGTGTTTGATCCCTCTGTCCCTCTGGTTAACAGCTTGGCAATTAAATTGCTAATATTATTTCATTTAACTTAGAACTTAGAAAGCAATTAACTTACTTTTTTTGCATGATGTGAGAATTGTATGCAATCAGTCATATGATCCTGAATGTGCAGACCGAATTATGCCTGAACCTTTTCTTTCTTCTTTTAATTTTTAAACATTTTATTGAAATTTTGTGCAAATCATACAACATTACTAAGTCTAATTTAGACTCAATCCTCTTTCCATGCCCCCCACCCCACCTGAGTCCATGCATTTAGCCATACATGACTTGCATCTTTTTTTTTTTTTTTTTTTGGTCTTTTTTTAAGATTTTTCTAAGCCATAAGGTTATTGTTTTGGGGTGAAGTTTGTTTTTCCTGTTTTCACCTCAGTTCTTTGACCCCAGTCTTCTTGTTGTTCATGTCGTGCCCAAAATATGCAATTCTATGCCTCAAGGTATACCAACAAATTATGGACATTGTAAAGCAAACTGTACGTTAATGGTCCAAAACATGTTTTACGCATTGCATGATTTCCCCTTAAATTTTATATTACTCTAAAGTATGAGCTACATACCGCCGTACCTCATATCCACCAATTACAAGTCTGTTAAGTGTAATCATATTAGTGGCATAGTTGCTTTTCATATATATACTTATATATATATATATATATATAAACTATATAGAGAGAGAGAGAGAGAGAGAGAGAGAGATGTAGATATAGATAGATGATAGATAGATACATACATACACACATAGAGATAGAGATAGATATAGATATAGAGATATATAGTTCAGTTTGCCTTACTACTAGTATTTGGTGCCAGCATCCACAAATGAGGGATAGCATTCATTGTTTTTCTGGGACTGTGTTACTTAACTTAGCCTAATGTCTTCTAGTTCCATACTTTTATCTGCAAAGTTCATGATGTCATCTTTCTTTACCACTGCATAGAACTCCAATTTCTAGATGTACCACATTTTCTCTAGACACTCATTGGTTGAGGGGCACTTGGTTGGTTCTAGCTCTTTGCTATTGTAAAGAGAACTGCAATAAACATAGATGTGCACGAATCTTTGCAGTAGGATGAGTCTTGTGGGTACATGCCCAGCAGTGGTATGACTGGGTCAGGTGGTAGACTCATTTCGAGTCTTTTATGTGTTCTTCAGACTGCTTTCCATAGTGGTTGTATGAGTACATTACTACCAGCAGTGAATGAGTGTTCCCCTTTTCCCACGACCTCTCCCACATTTGGTGTCTTTTGTTTTCTTGCTCTTAGACAGTCTTATTGGAGATGATATCTTAAGGCATTAATTGCATTTCCTTAATTATTAATGATGATGAACATTTTTAAATTGTTTCTCAGCCATCTTTATTTCCTCACTTGTGAAATCTTTGTTCAGCTCTTTATTCCATCTCTTGAGTGGGACATTTGTTTTCTTCTTTGTTTTCTGAGTAGTTTACATATTTTGAATATAAACACTCTGTCAGATGTATCACTGGTGAAAGTTTCTTCCCACTCTGTGGGTTTTCTCTTCACCTCAATGATTGTTTTGTTCTCCGTATGGAACCCTTTGAATTTAATGAGATCCCATTTGTCAATTGTTGACCTTATTTCCTGCTTAGCTGCTGTTTGATTTAGAAAGTCTTTTTTGCCTATGTCTTGTAGGTTGCTGCCAACATTTTCTTCTATCACCTTCAGAGTTTTGGTTTTCATGTTGAGGTCTTTGATACATTTGGAGTTGATTTTTGTACAGGGTGAGGGGTAGAAGTTTAATTTTATTCTTCTACAGATGGTGATCCAGTTTTGCTAACATCAATTTACTAAAGATTCAGTCTTTCCTCCATTGAATATTCTTGGCCCCTTTGTCAAATATAAGGTGGTTGAAATTGTATGAGCCCACGTTTGGCTATTCAGTTTTGTTCCATTGGTCTAGGGGGTCAGTTTTTGTGCCAGCACCAGGCTGTTCCTGGACTATGGCCCCATAATATAGTTTGAAGTCTCTTATAGTGATTACCCTTGTATTGTACCTTTGGCTCAGGGTTGCTTTGGCTATTAGGTGTCTTTCATTTTTCCATATGAATTTAAAGATTTTTTTCCAAGTCTGTGAAGAAACTCTTGGGGATTTCAATTGGCATTGCATTGAATCTGTATATTAATTTGGGTGGAATAGACAGTTTTACTCTACTATTTTTCCATGAGTGTGGTAGTTCTTTTCATCTTCTGATGTCTTCTTCATTCTTTTCTTCAGGTGTTTAATTTTTTGTTTGTTTGTTTTAGAGATCTTTGGTGTGTTTTGTTAACTTTGTTGCTAGGTATTTTTTGTGGCTATTGTGAGTAGGAAGGTGTTATATGCATTCTCCACGTTCTTTTCTTGTTATAGAGAAAGGCTACTTGTTTTTCTAGGTTAATTTTGTATCCTGCCAGTTTACTGAAATTCTTAATCATCGATAGGAGTTTTCTGGTAGAGCTTTTAGCATCGTTTAGGTAAACTATAGTATCATCTGCAAAGAAAGATAATTTGACTTCCCCTTTTCCAATTAGTACTCCTTTAATTTCCCTTTCTTTCCTTATTGCCCTAGCAAGAGTTTCAGGCACTTTATTGAACAAAGTGGCGATAGGGGAAAGTCTTGTCATGTTCTTCCTTTTAAGGGGAATGCTTCTAACTTCTTTTCCATTTAAGGTGATGTTAGCTATGGGTTTGTTGTATATGGCTTTGATTACTTTGAGGAATGTTCCCCCCAGTCCATTTCCCTCTATGACTTTAACATGAAGGGATGCTGGATTTTTGTCTAAGGCTTTTTCTGCATCAATTGAAATGATTGTGTGTATTTTGTCTTTCAGTACATTTATGTGTTTTATGATATCTATTGATTTACAAATGTTGAAGCATCCCTGAATCTCTGGTATGAATCCAACTTGGTCATGATGGATGGTCTTTATGATGTGGATCTGTATGTGGTTTGCAATATTTTGTTGAGAATGGTAACTCTATACACTGTTGATTTGATTTTTATTTTATTTTTTTTTTAGATTCTAAGTAGTCCCCACTTTAAGGGAATATGATAATACAATGATGAGTGAAATTTATTCTTTTAACATTATAGAAATTACTTGGATTCTTTTTTGCTTGAAATGATGTAAAGTACCTGTGTGTCTTGTTTTAATTATGGCCTCATTTCTAGTAACTTATTTGTATCTTAAAATTTGGTAGTAACAAATGAAATATGTTATAAGAGATACTTTTGCCCAGTGTGGTGGCATATGCTTTTAATCCCAGCACTCAGGAGTCAGAGGCAGGAGGTGGATCTCTGTGAGTTTGAGGCCAGCTTGGTCTACATAGTGAGTTCCAGGACAGCCGGAGGTACAGGAAGTTCCTGTCTCACAAAGACTGTTCTAGTTTGTCTTCCATTGCTGTGACAAAACACTCTGACCGACACCAACTTCGGGAGGAAAGGGTTTATTCAGCTTACATCTCCCAGGTCACAGTTCATCACTTAGGGAGCCCAAGGCAGGAACACAGGGCAGGAACCTGGAGGCAGGAGCTGAAGCACAGGCCATGGAGGAGTGCAGTTCACTGGCTTGATCCCCTGGCTCATGCCCAGCCCGTCTTCTTATACAGTATACAACAACCTGCCTAGGGTGGCACTACTCATTGTGGGCTGGGCCATCCCACAATGATTGACCATAAAGACAATACTCCACAGACGTGGCCACAGGCCAGTCCCAATGGAGCCAATTCCCCAATTGAGTCTCCATCAACCCAGGTGTGTCAAGTTGACCCTAAAGCTATCCAGCAAAATTTACCCCTTGTCAACTTGACACACAAAACACATCACTATTAAACCACCACCTTTCCAGTTCTTATCCCCAAAGTATGATGTTAACATTAATCACAACCTAAGACAGTACAACCTTAAAAGCCCCACAGTCCTTTAAATGTCCAAATACTTAAAAGTTCAGTCTATTAAAAGTCTCTTAACTGTGGGCTGCTGTAAAATCCAAAACAAGTACTGTTTTAATTTCAAAGGGAAGAATCGCGCACTCTCAAACAAAACCTAAGTCCAGCAAGTAGCTTAAGGCTGGACACCGGGATTCACTACGATCTTGCTGGGCTCCAAAGGGTTTTTCTGCTTCTGGTTCGAGATGGAGTCCCAGGCCCCTTTTGGATCACAGCTTCTTGTGCTGACCCTGGAGAAATTCTTCCCAGAAGATTTCACCACAGTGATTGCTGTCTCTTCATTGATTACAGCTGATTTTTCAGCCCCAGCTAACCAGCATCAATTGTCCCAGTACAACAAAGATTTCACTTCAGGTTCTGGTCTCTTGTTACTTACAGCTGATTCTTCAGCCCCAGCTGACCAGAACCCACAGATTACACAGTCTTGGTGATGTATGCTCCCCTTTGAAACTAGAAACTTCACAAGCCAGGCCTCCATCTTCTACAACTCTTTCAGCAAAACCGTTCCAATTTCCACAGCCACGATCTTTAAGCATTCAATGATTTTTCTAGCCCAATGTTCCAAAAGCTTCCATAATGCTTCCCCAAAACACCAAGGTCAGGTCTGTCACAAGCAATAGCCCACTCTCTGGTACCAATTTCTGTTCTAGTTTGTCTTGCATTGCTGTGAGAAAACACTGTGACCTACACCAACTTGGGGAGAAAAGGGTTTATTCAGCTTACATCTCCCGGGTCACAGTTCATCACTTAGGGAGCCCAAAGCAGGAACTCAGGGCAGGAACCTGGAGGAAGGAGCTAAAGCACAGGCCATGGAGGAGTGCTGTTCACTGGCTTGCTCCCCTGTTTTATGCCCAGCCCGCCTTCTTTTTTTTTAAATTTTTTTTATTAATTTTTATTTATTTCTGTATGTGTATGAATGTACTGTCTGCATGCAAGTCTGTGCACCCGTGTCGTGCAATGCCGTGGAGTTCAGAAGAGGGTCTCAGATTCCCCTGGAACTGGAGTTCTCCTAGAATTGGAGCATCAGATGGTTCTCAGCCACCATGTGGGTGCTGGGGATCGAACCCAGGTCCTCTGTAAGAGCGGTTGGCGCTCTTAACCGCTAGGCCATCTCTCCAGCCCCCAGCCCGCCTTCTTATACAGTATACAATAACCTGCCTAGGGTGGCATTACTCTTTGTGGGCTGGGCCCTCCCACACTGGTCAACCATCAAGACAATACTCCACAGACGTGGCCACAGGCGAATCCAATGGAGCCAGTTCCCCAACTGAGTATCCCTCAACCCAGGTGTGTCAAGTTGACACTAAAGCTATCCAGCACAAAGACTATAGAAAAAGATACATTTAAAATAATTTCTGTATATTATATATGAAATGAATTTTATTGAACAGTTTACCTTACCTTTCACTATGGAATATGAAACCAAAATCATAAGCAAAAATTTAACTTTAAGGAATAATATTCTTTAAAATTAAATTTGCAAATACCACATAATTCAACAATCTTAACTTGTGCATGTGCCTATCAGTGTCTTTGTGTGTTTGTGTGTTTGTTTAAATTAATTACGTGGAGTCAGCACATGGAAGACATATTCCAATGTCCATTACTCTATTAGTCACCGTTGATGAAATATGCAGAAACCTATATCTGTTGACAGATGTGTTAACAAAGAAATTATATTGTAAATACACATAATTAAACACACATACACGCATATGAAAACACATCAATAAATATTCTTCTATAGTGAAGAATGCATTTTAAAGTTTGCTCTGGCATTGGTGAAACAATGGACATTATAATAAAAAGAAATGTGGCTCTCTGTAGGGGGGCTTCTGAAGCACAGGAGCCAGTAACCTGCTCCAGACAGGTAGATTTTAGGGTAGACTGATTCTTGTGTTGCTGGAAAAGGGTCTAAACTCTAAACCCTTGTAGGGGGTGGCTGTCTGGGCAGAGCCGCCCTTCGCCTTTGCAGCCAGTGCTGAGTGGATTTGGTTCGTCCCCATTGTCTCTTTGTGCAGGGGGGCTCCTGAAGCACAGGAGCCCGGAACCTGCTCCCAACAGGTAGATTTTTTTTTTTTTTTTGAGGGGAAAAACAGAAACTGATGTTTATTTTTTTTTATGTATATCTCTCTTTTTTTTTTTATTGATGCTTTGTGCATTTCATACAACATTTTCCAATTCAGTTCAGGCATATCTCCCCTGATTCTCAGTTTGATGTAAAAGGGTCTAATCTCCAATCCCTTGTAGGGGGTGGCTGTCTGGGTAGAGCCTCCCTTCGCCTCTGCAGCCGGTGCCAGGTGGGTTTGGTTTGGAGCCATTGTCTCTTTGTGCGGGGGGGGGCTCCTGAAACACAGGAGTCCGGAACTCACTTCAGAGAGGTACTGGGGCATGGGCTAAGTCAGGCATACATCCCCCCAACTGGAATTGATGAGAGAGTATCCAAGTGGATTTTTTGGAGAACCTTTGGAACAGGAAGGGAAGAGTGACTTAGACTTCCAATAACCAATATATAAACAAAATTGAAAGCCTGAAATCTAGACAAGTCAATACTCCATAAACAAGGAGGAGGAAAGGAAGAAAAAAAAAGCATCAGAAGGAGGCAAGGAAAACCAGCCTCTAATATAGTGAAAAGACATTTGTGATTGGCATCTGAATACAGGAAAAAAAAAGGGGGGGGGGATCCTCACGCCAGGGACACAGCGAAGGAATAACATGGGAAAGGTGCAGGATAATTCCACACCAAGGTCTACCAGCCCTGCAGGAGATAGCTAGAGTGGGATCCCCCTTTCGGTGACCCAAGAAACAGATCTTAGAGGAATAATTGCCGACCTCTCCAGAGAAATTAAGGAAAATAAAGAATAAGTCAGAGAACTAAGGAGAGAGTGTTGAGCCCTATAGGCTCTCCAAAAGTGTGGCCTGTTGGAAATCTCTAAGTCTGGCTTGAGTTTCACTGACTGTCCCCCACCTACCAAATAACTTCAGCCAAAGAGTCATGTAAACCATTGTAACTACAACAGTCACTATGACCACAACTGAATAGGGTTGGAAGAAAAAGGGGAATTCTGATAGGCTCAGAGGTAATTCTCTACTCGTGGACAGCTCGAGACCAGTACCTGTCTCCCATTAAATTCTATGGAATAATCATTACATACGGCCTGCATGCTACCTAGCCCTTTGAAACAATTGGCTGCCCGCTTGGCACCATGGACATATCTTTGTGGTTTTTGCCTTTATAAACTGCTGTGTTGCCCACAATAAATGAGACCTTGCCTGACTTGGCTCCCTGCTGCGTCTGATTGTCTCCTGGGACAGGGAGGCTGCGGAGAGGGCGAGCAGATGCACCTGTCCCTCCTTGGTACAGCCAGTCGTGCAGGTCCAGGGCTGGCTAAGAACCCCGGTGCAACCCCCGCAGAGAGAATGAAATGCTCAAAAAGGACCCAGAGGGATACAATGACAAACTTCGGAAAGAACTAAAGGAACAGAATGACAAACTCCAGAAAGAACTAGAGGGAGAAAAAAACAAATTCTGGAAGGATGTAGAAACCCTGAAAAAGGAAGCCAACCAGTGAAGTAAGGAGCATGAAGAAGAGTTTGAGAAGCTCAAAAAGGAAAGGGAAATACTAAAGAAATCACAGGATGAAATGAAAAAGGAAATAGAACACTCATCCAAACAAGAATAAAGGAAAGGATAAAGCCTCAGAAATAGAATGGAGGAAGCTGAATAAAGAATACCAGACCTGGAAGATAACACAGAGCAATTAAAAAGCTCAAATAAAAATTATGAAAAATTTAAAAATTCAGAAAAGTGAAACAACCAAGAAATATGGGACACCATGAAAAGATCAAACCTCCATATCTTAGGAATAGAGGAATGAAAGAATCTCAAGAGAATAGCATTGATCAGATCTTTAACAGAACAGTAGTTGAAAATTTCCTCAAACTAAAAATAGACAAACCCATACAAATACAAGAAGAACATGGGACCCCAAATAGACAAGATCAGAAAAGGAAATCCCCACACCATATCATAGATAAAATGCTAGATGCACAAAACAAAGATAAAATTCTGAAAGCTACAAAAGAAAAGCAAGTCACATACAAAGGGAAACTCATCAGAATTACAACTGACTTCTCAGAACAAACCATGAAACAAGAAGAACATGGAGCAAAGTATTTCCTGTGTTAAAGGACTATGTATGCCAACCCAGAATACTATAGCCAGCAAAAATGTTGATTATAGTTGAAAGAGAGAGAAAAATCTTCCATGACATAAACAAGATGATAGACTACATGGTTGGAAAACCAAATCTTCGGAAAATACATGAAGCAATTCAAAGGGCAGAAGAGAGGAGCAACTATCCTCAAGCAACTAGGAAAAGAAAGTATTAAAAACATAACTACAGGAGTAGAATCAGAGACTAAAAATCCAAATGGATAATACGGTGAAAGGAAGCAACATCCATCTTTCAATTATAACCTTAAATATTAATGGACTAAACTCTCCAAACAAAAGACATCGACTGGGGGGATGGATTAGGAAACAAAATGCATCTATATGCTGTGTACAAGAAACTCATCTTAATTTCAAGGATAGGCACCAACATAAAGTGAAGTGATGGAAGAAAATATTCCAAGCAAATGGTACAAAAAAGAAAGCAGGTGTTGCTATTTTGATATCAGACAAAATAGACTCAAAGCAAATGAAATCAAAAGAGACAAAGAGGGCCATTACATCTTTATTAAAGGGACAATTGGCAATGAAGATCTCACAATCATGAATATATATGCACCAAACTCTGGTGCACCAAACTTTATAAAGACAACTCTTCAGGATCACAAGGCACAGAATAACGCCAGTACACTAATAGTAGGGGACTTCAATACCCTACTAAGTCCTTTAAACATATCAACAGGACAAAAGAAAAACAGAGAGACATCTGAACTGAATGATACAATACACCAAATGGACCTCACAGACATCTATCAAATATTCCACCCAAACACCAGAGAATACACTTTTTCTAGCCAGCACCCCATGGAACATTCTCCAAAATAGACCATATACTGGGACACAGAAAAAAACTCAACAAATACAAAAAGATGGAAATAATCACATGCATTCTATCAGACAACTGTGCAATAAAACTCAATATCAACACCAGGATAAGCCCTACAACCTACAAGTACACATGGAGACTAAACAACACTCTCCTGAATAATGAATGGGTCAGGGAAGAAATAAAGAAAGAGATAAAAAGATTCCTGGAACTGAATGACAATGATAATACTACACAAAAAAACCTAGGGGTCACTTTAAAAGCATTTCTAAGAGTGAAACTTATATCCCTAACAGAAAAGTGACTAATACAGTTATTTGGTACCAGAGAGTGGGGTGTTGACTGTGAAGAACCTGACCATGTGGATGTTTGGAGAAATGTGGAAGATTTTGGAACTTTGGGCTAGAAAAGCTGTTGACTACTATAAGCAGAGCTTAAGGGGGCATTTTAGTAGAAGCCTGGAAGAAAGCATGGCTGCAAAAAATGTAGTTTCAGAGGAAAATACTTAGGCAGCAACTGGGATATTTTGATAAGGAGTCTGGCAGCAGTTTGCCCACAGCCCAAATGCTTGCCTGATGCTAAGTTGAAAAGCAATGGACTGATGTCTTTGGTGCAAGATATTTCAAGACAGCCTAATGTAGAAATGGTGGTGTGGCTTTTAATGGTGAATATTATACAGATATACAGTGAAAAAGAGCAAATGGGGCAGAAGGAAATGCAGAATGTACAGTTTGGATCTGAAAAGTCCACTAGGAAGATTAAAGGTGTGGCCAAGGCTTGTGAAGGAGAGGCTCCCTTTCATAAGGAGACTAAAGTGATTAAGGAGAGGCCTCAAGATTTACAAGTAAACAAAAGAATCAGTACCTTCAGGGCAAGACCAATTGGGCATAATGCGGATATTGGAAGGACAACAACAATAAACAAGAAACAACAACAACAAAAAGGACTGCATTAAAAAACTGACTGAACAGTGAACTTCTGCTCAAAAGCGTCAACTTCCACATGGAGAAATATTGAGAAAGACTGAGAAAAGAGAATGAAAAAAGGCATGTTTAGCAGCATGCATGAGCTCTGGCGGGTAGTTGGGAGGAAATGGGGCGGGAATATGGGTGCTAGATGATTTGTATTTTTTTAAGATTTTTTAATTTTTTTTATTATTTCTGTAATACGGTAGGAATGATAGCTCTTGCAATGACCAGGTTTGTGCAGGCCGTGTAGACTAGCAGATGGCTCACGTAGAGAGGTCAGCAAAGAGAGCGTACGCGAATTTTCCCCTGACTGGAGTTCTCCTGGAAAGAATTGGGTTTCATGACTATCAGTTTCAGCCTGCCATGTGGGATGTGGGAGATCGAAAACCTCGTGTCACGTATTGAAAGAAAGAGCGTCGGCACTCACTCTAAAGCATTAAGGCAGAGCAGACCAATAACTCGTCCCAGCCACAGAGGTCTAGAATTTTTGTAAATAAAACTAAAATAAATTTATGTGAATGAAAAAAAAAAAAAAAAAGAAAAAGAAATGGAGTGGTGACAAGGAACAGCCATGTCGAGTTCCTACCTTTAAAGGGTCTGTTTCTGTCATTTCCCCAATTTAGGTTAATTAATATTGGCTGTGGGTTTCCTGTATATGGACTTGATTAAATTAAGGAATGATCCCAGTCAATCCATTTCCTTCTAGGACTTTAAGCAATGAAGGGATGATGGATTTCGTCAAAGGCTTTCACCGTAGGTCTAAATTGAGAAAATTGTATGGTTTTGTTCTTTTAGTTCATTTACATGTTAAATGACGATGATTTATTGATTTTGTATATTGAAACCGTCCATCAGACATAATAAACTTAGTCGACTTCAGGTAAATGGAATCCACTTGGGTTCGTTGTCGTGATGTATCATTCACTTGAAGTGGGTCTGTATGTAGTTTGCAAATGTATTTTATTTACGAATTTTTGCATTCTGTGTTCATTAAGGAGATGGGCCTATAGTTCTTGTTTTGGTTGTATTCTTTGCATGTGTTTGGTAATAGAGTGATAATTGGGCTTTCAATAGAAGGATTCTGAGAGAACTCCCTCAATTTGTATCCTTCTAAACAACTTGAGTAGTAATGATTGTGAAGTTCTTTTTGAAATATTTTATAGAATTGTGCTGTGAAACCATGTGGGCCCGGGGGATTTTTTAGTTGGGAGGCTTCTATTACATCTTTAATTTCCTCATATACTATTAGGTCTATTTAAGTTGTTGATGCTTCGATTTTTTTGGTTGAAGGCTTTGGTGGATGTCCTAGCGATTTCCAACGATTTTCAGAATCCATTTCTTCTAGGTTTTTCAAACTTGTATAGTATATGGTTTTTCTTAATTATTCCGAGTTATTGTCTGGATCCTTTTCATTATCCTGTATGTGATGTTTCCTCCTTTTCATCACAGATTCTTTAGATTTGGAGTTGTTTCTTCTTTTTCTTTTGTTAACTGGGCTATGAGGTCTGTCTTTATCTTGAGGTGTATTCTCGTCAAAGGAACCTAATGTTTGGATTATTAGATTTTTTTGTTAGTTTTTTTTTGGTTTTCTATTTTCACTTGAGTCTCTGCACATATGCCGCATTTATGCTTATCGACGCCCTCGGTCACGTCGATTTTTTTTTTCTTCTTGTCTGCTATGTTTAGGGTTAATTTGTTGATTGTGTCTCAAGTATTTTTTAGCTGCAGTTTTAGATAATTGTTCCTTGAATACTCTTTCTGTTAGTGGTTCGTTTTTTTTTTTTTTATAAGCACTTTAGGCTATGAATTTCTGTGGGAGCAGGTGTGGCCACAGTCCTAAGAAGGCACCCGAGACTTTATGACTAACACCTGAGTCTTATGATTAACACCCGAGTCTTATGACTAATATCTGATTCCCTCCTACCTCTATGTAAAGCCACGCTCACCGTTGGAGCTGTGCAGGTGCACCCTGTATACAGATCAGGCCAGATGATACCAATAGACTGAGACCACACAACCTGGGCTGGGAATGTGGATAAATAGAGACTTTCTAGATAGAGCGACTCTCTCCTTTCTAGTCTGAGGGACTCTCTCTCTCCTTTCTAGTCTTGGGAGAGAAGCTTGCTTGCCTTAGGAAGGAGAAGGCTTAGAGGGAGAGGCATGGAGAAGGAGAAAAGATGTGCTTGAATAAACCGTTCTGACAAGACCTGTCTGCCTGAATAATAAACAGCCTTGAGAAGAACGAGCCGAGAGGTGCTTTGATTGCTGTGGCTTCTACAAAGTGTTTCCTACACAGTTGCAAGTATTTCATCTACAATTTCAACCCTCTTAGAAATGCTTTTAAAGTGATCCCCTAGGTTTTCTGTGTTGTATTATTATCATGCATTATTAAAACATATTTATTACTTTTTAAAATCTCATTTTTTATTTCTTTTACTCCTTGACCCATTCATTATCAGGAGAGTGTTGTTTAGTCCATGTGTTTGTTAGTGTTGTCGGGGGCTTTATCTGGTGGTTGATATATGAGAAGTTTTTATTGCACAGTTGTCTGATAGAATGCANCCCAACTGCTTTGGACGAAAGCTCAGGGGGCTCTACACAAGAAATACAACTAGGTAATTGGCACTAGCATGCACAGATGAGGGATACCATTCGTTGTTTGTTTTTCTGGGACTCTGTTACTTCACTCTGTATGATGTCCTCTAGCTCCAGCCATTTTCCTTCAAAGCTCGTGATGTCGTCTTTCTTTACTGCTGCATAGAACTCCATTGTGTAGATATACCACATTTTCTCTATCCACTCGTCAGTTGAGGGGCATTTGGGTTCCAGCTCCTTGCTATTGTGAAGAGAGCTGCAAGAAAAATGGCCGTGCATGTATCTCTGTGGTGGGGTGAGTCTTGAAGGTACATGCCCAGGAGTGTTATGGCTGGGTCGGGCGGCAAGTTCATTCCAAGTCTTCCAAGGGTTCTCCACACTGCTTTCCATAGTTGCTGTACCAGTTTACATTCCCACCAACAGTGGATGAGTGTTCCCCTTCCCCACAACCTCTCCAGCACTTGGTATCATTTGTTTTCTTGATCCTAGCCAGTCTTATTGGAGTAAGATGATATCTTAATGTGGTTTTGATTTGCATTTCCTTAATAATTAGTGATGTTGAACACTTCTTAAGGTGTTTCTCAGACATCTCTAATTCCTCACTTGTGAAATCTCTGTTCAGTTCTTTGCTCCATCTATGAGTGTGTCATTTGTTTCCTTTTTTCTTTGTTTTTTAGAGTAGTTTATATACTCTGGAAATCAATCCTTTGTCAGATGTATCTGCAGTGAAGGTTTCCTCCCACTCTGTGGGATTTCTCTTCACTTCTTTGATTGTTTCTTTTGATTTACAGAAGCTTTTGACTTTAATGAGGTCCCATTTGTCAATTGTCGACCTTAATTCTTGTGCAGCTACTGTCTGATTTAGGAAGACTTTTCCTACGCTTCTGTCTTTTAGTATGCTGCCAAATTTTTCTTTTATCACCGTCAGAGTTTGGGGTTTCACATTGAGGTCTTTGATCCATCTGGAGTTCACTTTTGTACAGGGTGAGAGGTACGGGTTTAATTTCATTCTTCTACAAGTGGTGATCCAGTTTTGCCAACACCACTTGCTGAAGACGCTGTCTTTTCTACATTGTGTTCTTGGCCATCTTGACAAATATAAGATGGCTGAAATTGTATGTGCTCAGATTTGGATCTTTGGTTTTGTTCCATTGGTAAACATGTCTGTTTTTGTGCCAGCACCAGGCTGTTTTTATGACTATAGCCCTGTAGTATAGTTTGAAGTCTGGTATAGAGATCCCCCCTGTGTAGCTCTTTTAAATCAGGGTTGTTTTGGCTATTCAGGGTCATTTCCTTTTCCAAATGATTTTAAGAACTTCTGTTTCCAAGCCTGTGAAGAAACTCTTGGGGATTTTGATTGGAATTGCATTGAATCTATACAAGAGTTTTCATAAAATGGACATTTTTTACAATGTTAATTTTCCCAATCCATGAGCATGGGAGATTTTTCCATCTTCTGATGTCTTCTTCAATTTCTTTCTTTAAAGCTTTAAAATTTTTTTTGTAGAGATCTTTGATGTCTTTGGTTAGGTTTGTTCCTAGGTATTTTATTGTTTTTGAGGCTATTGTTAGTGGGAAGGTCCCTTGAATTCTTTCTCCAGTTGCTTGTTCTTGGTGTAAAGAAAGGCCATTATTTTTTAAGATTAATTTTGTATCTTTGACTTGCTCTTTTCCAATTAGTACTCATTTAATTTCCTTTTCTTGCCTTACTGCTCTAGCAAGTGTTTCAAGCACTATATTGAAGAGGAGTGGTGACAGGGGGCAGCCTTGCCGTGTTCCTACCTTTAAAGTGAATGTTTCTGTCATTTCCCCATTTAGGATGATATTGGTTGTGGGTTTCCTGTATATTGCTTTGATTACATTGAGGAATGATCCCTCCAATCCAATTCCTTCTAGGACTATAAGCATGAACGGATGCTGGATTTTGTCAAAGGCTTTTTCAGCATCAATTGAGATGATTGTGTGGTTTTTGTCTTTGATTCCATTTATGTGTTTGATGATGTTTATTGATTTTCATATATTGAACCATCCCTGCATCTCTGGTGTGAATCCAACTTGGTCATGATGGATGATTTTCTTGATGTGGGTCTGTATGCGATTTGCCAGTATCCTGTTTAGAATTTTGGCATCTGTGTTCATTAGGGAGATGGGTCTATAATTCTCCTTTTTAGTTGTATCTTTGCCTGGTTTTGGTAATAGAGTGATGCTGGCTTCATAGAAGGAATTTGGGAGAATTCCCTCTGATTGTATCCTTCTAAACAGTTTCAGTAATAATGGTTGTAGGTCTTTTTGAAATGTTTTATAGAATTCTGCTGTGAAACCGTCTGGGCCTGGGCTTTTTTTAGTTGGGAGGCTTCTTACTACATCCTCTATTTCTTCATATGTTATGGGTCTGTTTAAGCTGCTGNATCAAACTATACTACAGGGCTATAGTCATAAAAACAGCCTGGTACTGGCACAAAAACAGACCAGTTGACCAATGGAATAAAACTGAAGATCCAAACCTGAGCTCATACAATTTCAGCCACCTCATATTTGACAAGGGGGCCAAGAAGACACAATGGAGGAAAGACAGCATCTTCAGGAAGTGGTGTTGGATAATCTGGATCAGCACTTCTAGAAGAATGAAATTAAACCCCTACCTCTTGCCCTGTACATAAGTCAACTCCAGATGGACCAAAGACCTCAATGTGAAACCCCAAACTCTGGAGGTGATAGAAGAGAAACTTGGCAGCAGACTACAAGACATAGGTGTAGGAAAAGACTTCCTAAATCAGAGAGCAGCTACACAAGAAATAAGATAGACAATAGACAAATGGGACCTCATCAAACTCAAAAGCTTCTGTACCTCAAAAGAAACAATAAAGGAAGTGAAGAGAAATCCCACAGAGTGGGAGGAAACCTTCACTGCAAATACATCTGACAAAGGATTGATTGCCAGAGTATACAAACTACTCAAAAAACAATGAAGAAAATAATGAATCACTCAAAAGATGAAGCAAAGAACTGAACAGAGACTTCACAGAGGAAGAAATAGAGATGTCTGAGAAACATCTCAAAAAATGTTCAACATCACTAATAATTAGGGAAATGCAAATTAAAACCACTTTAATATATCATCTCACTCTGGTAAGACTGGCTAGGATCAAGAAAACAAATGATGCCAAGTCCTGGAGAGGTTGTGGGGAAAGGGGAACACTTATCCATTTCTGGTGGGAATATAAACTTGTACAACCACTATGGGAAGCAGTGTGGAGAACCGATGGGAACTAAAAATGAGCTTGCCATTCGACCCAGCCATAGCACTCCTGGGTATACACCCACAAGACTCATCTTACTGGAGCACATGCACTGCTATGTTTATTGCAGCTCTCTTCACAATAGCAAAAAGCTGGAACCAACCCAAATGTCCCTCAACTGATGGGTGGATAGAGAAAATGTGGTACATGTACACAATGGAGTTCTATGCAGCAGTAAAGAAAGATAACATCATGAAATTTGCAGGTAAATGGATGGAACTAGAACATATTTTGTTGAGTGAAGTAACACAGTCCCGGAAAAACAAATGACAAATGGTATCCTTCATCTGTGGATGCTGGGTCAATAACCCAGTTATAAATACTTCTTATGGGGAGGGATCCATATTGGAAAGGATGACAACAGAAAGACTGCATCAAAAACTGACTGAAATGGTGAAAACGGAGGGGTGGAAGGGGTGGAAGAGGGACACGGGTCTATATTCGATTAATGTATATTTAACTGATGTGAGTTTAAGAAGTATCCAACTTTGCCCAAACTCTATCAACAAACTACATGGTATTTTAGGACTCAGTAAAAGTAAAAATATCTATTTTAAACAACATTGGTTTAGTGTTTTTAATAAAAACGTTAATACATCTAAGTAAAGTGGAAATATATATTGTCCACATTTGTTCTACTTAAAATCTATATAACAATAACCTTGGGATTAACATATACAAATGTTCTTTATAATTTCTGGGTTATACTGCATCATCTTGTAACATTTTCTTTTACCTGGAGGATAATTTAACTTAATGAATTAAGTTTGCTTCCCCAATTAACAACTGTATGTTGTTAATGTTACCCAAAACAGCTTGGGTAAATTTAATGAAATTTACACCTTGATTCCTGCCTATAGGTATGTGTACTACAACTGCCCTTTTGAGACTCATGGCTCAAAAAATAAAAACCTAAACTAGAAAAGGGAGGATACAGTTGTATATTAAAACGTTTTGTCAATTTTTCAATTCAAATCTTAAAACTAACTATGGGAAAAGATTTGTATGTTCCCACAGGTCAAAAAGTCACCAACTTAATGGATTAGAAAGGAAAGATACAGCTGTACATTGTGCTGGATGTACCAAGAAATACCAGCAGAGAAGTTGACCCATCTAAGCACTAAAAGGAAGAAAAGCCTCATACTGCTATAGACATCAAACATCTCTGTGGGTCCTATTTGTAACAACTGTTTATAATGAGTCCTAATGAAACTTACCTTCTGGGTGCAGCAAAGACTTAATATGAGAGACCTTCTTATCTCCTTTTCATAGAACAAAGAAATACATGATAGTAATGAAGTCATTCTGTAAACTTAACTTAGAGCCTACTGTTATAGAGGAAATCTCCTACAAAACCAGTATAACTGCTTTCTTTAATTGAGGAATAGACATATGAAATGTGAAAAGGATTGTTCTCTATTCAGAGCCAAATATAATACTAAAGTCTTTTCAAGCTGTGCATTTAAGCAAAATATAATATTACAGGAGAGTTCTGATATCAGCAGTGGATTATTTTGCCAAGGGGACGTTGGTCAGTGTATTCAAGCCCCCTCCTCCAAAAAAAGGTAAAAGGTTCTTGCCTGTAAACTGGGTTACCTGCAAGAAGAGAGGTGGTAAGGCCTTGCTGTGGAAGGCCTGATGCATGAATGGGAAAGATGTATTGAGACTGCACTTGCAAGTGTAGAGTTGGTCTCTGGAATGCCAGAGAGTGTTACTAAAGGCCACTAAACCAATAAATCAAAAACTGGTCTCCTTGAGTCAAGCAAGACTCCTCCATCAGCATCAGCTACACATCTCCTGCCTGGAAATGCTGTGCAGCAGTGGCAGCCACATATCTGTATATCCCACATCTACTTGGCTATTAACTCTCTCCTTGGAGGAATAATTCACAGCTGATGCCACAAGCTTACATCCTCTAATGGTTAGGAGATGTTATAAGCCACAGTAAGACCTTGTCATCTTTTACAGAAAAAATATAATTCATGGATTAACATACCAGCCAAACATCTGTGCATATACCAAAGTAACCTACCATAATAATTAGTACTGTTTAAATATCTATATATCTAATTGCTTGTGCTTCATTAGTAGGATTGAGAGGTTATACCTGGACAAACTAACAGTCCATGAAAGGAAATAGCCAGAACTGATCAGAGTCCAAAATGACATCTCCAGAGAAAGTAGACAGTTTTGCTTCTCGTCCACCAGTACCCCTTTTCTAAGACTAGGGAACAATCTGCGGAAGAGGGGGTGTGGTAGAATGTAAGGGCTGAGATTGGGGTGAATGCTGAAACTACAGCAACATAGTCTGGACACTTATTTGATCATCATGATTGTACATAAAAGCCCAAACAGCTGGATGGCAGGAGACATGGGCTGTGTGGGTTTGGGCACAGCTCCTTGAAAGTTGGTTCTACATGAAGGATGTTTGTACTCATAACTTATTGCTTATTGTTAAAAATTAGAAAAATAAAAAATAAAAATAAATAAAAATACAAAGAAATATGCCTGAGAGAACCCCCAAAATACAAATACATATGATCTCATAGCTATGGGAAATATAAAATATTTGTGTTTATTATGGTAACATTAGTATTCTGAGGCTGCATACAAAACGTCTGGGTAGACAATGATTTTCACTAGAGTATGAATTCAAATATGATAGTACTAAGATTTGGGATTGAGTGTACTCTCATATGACCTGAAGTTATACTTTATTATGTAATTAATATTTGCTTACTGATTCAGCCATCATTGTCATTATACAAAAATTATAATTATATTTTGGCTATATTAACTTGTTCATATTAATTGTTTTGCAATTTATATGCATGATGATTTATGACCTTTTGTAACTTAATTATAGCTAATTTTATTTGGCAGCTACACCTTAAAAAACATGGAATGATCTTATTAATTTTTAATCTGACATATTGTCAAATAAAATAAAATCATGGATTTCCTTATGCATCTGAATTAATTTTACTATTTTTTATGCTTTAATTTTAATATTTCTTTTTGAATTTCAAAAGAGGGTTTTGCTGTGTAGTCTTGAGTCACCTGGTATTCACTATTTAGGCCATATTGGTATCAAACTACAGATAATTTTCCACTCTCTTCCTCCTCAGTGTGACTATTAAGTCATGTGCATTGATGCATGGATGGTGGCTTTTCTTACATGAAACTGGTCTGTGTTTTGCATATTTTTAACAGATTTTTGACAGCAAGTTTATTATACTGGGAATAAACTGTGAAACTTTACTTTTCCCTCTGTAATCTGGAGAAATTTGTATATCATATAAACGTAAATTTATTTGTACATTTTTCTGTTTATAATAGTTTATAATTTGTAAGCTAAAATTCCTTTTATTTATTTATTTATTTATTTATTCTATGATGTCATACATAAATGTAACTTGCTAGGATTGAAACAGGGTTTCACTGCAGCTCCAGCAGGCTAAGAAGTTCAGGGTAACATCAATGTCATAGAGATCTGCTTGCCTCTGCCTCTCATTGCTGATGTTAAAGGTGTGTGCCATCATATCAAGACAATTAAATGTAATTTTTCTGTATAAAGTAATGTATTTATAGGGATATGGTTCAAATACTCAAATAATTAACAAATTTAAAATATTTAATTTGATATTTTTCCACACAATCACATATTTTTCAACCATACCACAATAAGTTGTGTAAAATTTACATCTTCCTTCTAAAAATCAATACAAACATTAAAATAAATTCTCCATTCCCTCCAAATCACACCCTTCTAACAGCCAAGCTATCTATTTTATGTTGCTATGAATGAGTATGCTCCCAATTCATTATACTGTTTTACATTCTTTAATAAAATATTTTAATTAAAATCAATGAAGTAGAAGAATCAGAAAAATAGATTTTGATGAAAACATAAATACATCAATTGTTAAACTAAAAAGTTATGCTGCATTTAAACAACATATTATTAGGTTATGTGAATTTAATAACTACTTCTGTCATTATTGTAAGAGTTCATTAGAAGCAAAATAGTACAAAAAGGCTACACTAAACAGATAATTAAGATAGTTTGCTGATAAAAAAGTCAAAGGTAGGAAAAAAGAAAACAACTACAACAATAGCAATAGCATAGAAAGTCTCTTTTAATGGTTTTCACATAAAATGTAACGTTTAAATCAAAATATTTCAGTTTAGAAAAATATTTGTCTTATCCAGAAGACACAGGTACTTCTTTACTTTTTTTTATGATGGGGGGGTTCAGATTTTTTCTTTTAATTTTATATTACTCTAATATATGAATATATACCTTCCACCCATGTACATTAATTATCATTCCTGAAATAGGTGGTAAGTTAATTCTAAGACTCATTATGATATCCACATTATAACAATACAGTTGCTATCAGATAGAAAGTAATAAAACAATAACATTGCTCAGCTTTTTTTTCAATTGGGGAATTAGTTACTAGCATCCACAAATGAGGGAAACCATTCCCCATTTTTTCTTTTTTTAATATTTTGTTTTATTTTGGGGGGAAGGGGTTTTTTGAAACAGGGTCTCCCCTTAGCCCCAGCTGTTCTGGAACTCACTCTGTAGACCAGACATGGCTTGAACTCACAGAGATCTGCCTTCCTCTGCCTCTGCTCCCAAGTGCTAGTATTAATGACGCCCTGCTCCCTGTTTGTTTTGGGGGAACTGTGTTAATTTACTTAGCTTAATGGCTTCAAGTTCCATACATTTACCTGCAAATGCCTTGATGTCAACTTTCTTTACTGTCGCATAGAAGTCCATTGTGTAGATGTACCACATTTTATTGTCCAAATGATTTTATACTTCCATTAATTACAGTACTGGGATCTTTTCAAATATGATTTATTTATATTTACAAACATTTTAATTGATGAATTGTGTATTTCATACATTATCTTTCAGTCTAATTTAGACACATTCCCCTCCCCCCTCCCCTCATCCCACCCTAGTTCATTCCTTCTGCCATACATGTCTTGCATCTTTCTTTCAGTCTTATCAAAGTTTTTCACTACAGAGGCTTGTTTTGGGCAGAATTTAAGTGTATCAGTCAGTTCTTTGAAGAAGTCTTTATGTTGTTTTGTTCCTTTCCCTTTGTTTGTTTTATATTATTCCAAGATATGTATATATACACTCCACACATAAGTCAAAATTAAAAATTCTGAAAATAAACTATAGGCTGATTCCTAAACACATTTAGAGATTCACATTTTAACAGTACATTTACATGTAAGTATAAAAACGTATAATTTTACATTCTTTTTTATAATATGACTACATATCCTCGATCTATATATGGTAATTACAATGTGTGAGTAAAAGTGGTAGGACAATTCTAGAGCCAATTTATAGAGCCACATTGTAATAGCACAGTCGCTTTCAGATGCAATGAATATAATAATAAAGTTGCTCGGTTTGCCTGCCAACCTGGGATTTGTTGTTAGCATCCACAAATGAGGGAAACCATTCTCCTTTTTTTTTCTTCTGGGACTTTGTTACTTCACTTAGTATAATTGCTTCGAGTTCCATCCATTTGCCAGCAAAGCTCAGGATGTAATCTTTCTTTACTGCTGCATAGAACTCCATTTTGTAGGTGTATCACATTTTTGTTATCCAGTCATCAGTTGAGGGGCATTTGGGTTGGTTAGAGGTCTTTGCTATTGTGAAGAGAGCTGCAATAAACATGGATGTGCATGTAATTTTTCAGTAGGATGAGTCTTTGGGGTATATACCCAGGAGTGATATGGCTGGGTCAGGTGGTAGGCTCATTTTGAGTTTTTTAAGGGTTCTCAGCACTGCTTTCCACAGTGGTTGTACCAGTTTACATTCCCACCAGCAGTGGATGAGTGTTCCCTTTTCCCTGCAACTTCTCCAGCATTTGGTGTCTTCTTTTCTTGATCTTGGCTAGTCTTATAGGAGTGAGATGATACCTTAGTGTGGTTTACTTTGCATTTCCTTAATTATTAATGATGTTGAACACTTTTTAAGATGTTTCTCAGCCATATTTACTTCCTTACTGGTGAAGTCTCTGTTTAGCTCTTTACTCCATATTTTGAGAAGGTCATTTGTTTTCTTACTTCTTTGTTTTTTAAGTGGCTTATATATTCTGGAAGTTAATGCTTTGTCTGATGTAACAGTGGTGAATGTTTCCTCCCACTCTGTGGGTTTTCTATTCACTTTCTTGATTGTTTCTTTAGTTGTACAAAAGCTTTTGAGTTTGATGAGGTCCCACTTGTGAGCTGTTGTCCTTACTTCCTGTGGAGCTGCTGTCTGATTTAGAAAGTCTTTTCCTACACCCATGACTTGTAGGTTGCTGCTGACTTTTTCTTCTATCACCTTCAAGGTTTCAGGTTTTACATTGAGATTTTTGATCCACTTGGAATTTATTTTTGTACAGGGTGATAGGTTGGGTTTAATCTTGTTCTTCTACAAATGATGATCCTTTTTTGCCAACACCTTTTGCTGAAAATGCTATCTTTTTCTCCATTGAGCTTTTTTGGTCCCTTTGTCAAATATGAGGTGACTGAAGTTATATGAGCTCAAGTTTGGATCTTCAATTTCGTTCCATTGGTCAATAGTTCTGTTTTTTTTTGTTTGTTTGTTTGTTTGCCACTATAAGGCTGTCTTTATGACTATATCCCTGTAATATAGCTTGAAGTCTGGTTATGTAATCCCCCCAGTATTGCACTTTTCACTCAGGGTTGCTTTAGCTATTCGGGGTCTTTGTTTTTTGCATATGAATTTAAGTATTTTTTTTTCTCAGTCTGTGAAAAAGCTCATGGGGATTTTGATTGGGATTGCATTGAATCTGTTTATTAATTTGGGTGGAATGGACATTTTTACTAAATTAATTTTCCAATCCATGAGCATGGGAGGTCTTTCCATCTTTTGATGTCATTTTCAATCTCCTTCTTCAGGGTTTTAAACTTTTTGTTATAGAGATTTTGGTGTCCTTGTTTAGGATTATTCCTAGGTATTTTATTTGGGGGGAGCTATTGTGATTGGGAAGGTCTCCTTATATTCCTTCTCCAGTTGCTTATTGTTAGTGTAAAGGAAAACTACTGCTTTTTCTAGGTTTTTTTTGTATGTTGCCTCTTTACTTAAACTTTTGATTGTTTCTAAGATTTTTGTGGTAGATTTTTTAGCATCCCTTAATTAAACTACCATATCATCTGCAAAAAGGGATAGTTTTACTTCCTTTTTTCCAATTAGTATTCCTTTAATTTTGCTTTCTTGCCTTATTGCCCTAGCAAGTATGTCACATATTATATTGAAGAGTGGCAGTAGTGGACAGCCTTACTGTGTTCCTGCCTTTAAGGGTAATGCTTCCAAATTTTCCCATTTAGGGTGATGTTGGCTGTGAGTTTCTTGTATATGGCTTTGACTAAATTGAGGAATGATCCCTCCAATCCAATTCCCTCTAAGACTGTGCGTGAAAGCATGCTGGATTTTGTCAAAAGCTTTTTCTGCATCAATTGAGATGATTGTGTGGTTTTTGTCTTTCAGTCCATTTATGTGTTTTATGATATTTATTGATTTGTGTATGTTGAACCATCCCTGCATCTCTGATATGAATCCAATCTGATCATGGTGGACGATCTTTTTGTTGTGGGTGTGTAAGCAATTTGCAAGTATTTTGTTGAGAATTTTTACATCTATGTTCATCAATGATATGGGTCTATAGTTTTCTTTCTTGTTTCTTTCTTTGCCTGGTTTTGGTATTAGAGTGATGCTGGCTTTGTAGAAGGAATTTGGGACATTTCCACGTCTCTGTATCCTTCTGAAAACTTTGAGTAGTAATGGTTGTAGTACCTCTTTAAATGTTTTATAGAATTCTGCTATTCAACCATCTGGGCCTGGACTTTTTTTAGTTGGGAAGCTTTTTATTACATCTTCAATTTCCTCAAGTGTTATGGTTCTGTTTAAGCTGTCAGTTTCTTCTTGGTTAAGCTTTGGCGAATCCCAAGATTTCAGCTATTCGTTCCATTTCTCTTAGGTTTTCAAATTTAGTGGAGTATAATCTTTTGAAGTATTCTTGTATGATTGTCTGGATCTTTTCCTTATCTGTTGTGATGTTTCCCCTTTTATCACAAATTCTGTTGACTTGGAGTTGCTCTTTTTTTCTTTTGGTTAATTGGGCTAGAGGCCTGTCTATTTTGTTTAATTTTTGAAAGAATCAGCTTTTGGATTCATTGATTTTTTGTATTGTTTTCTTTGTTTCTATTTCATTAATTTCTGCTCTGATTTTTTTTTAATTGTTTCTGTCTGTTGGGTTTAGGGTTCATTTGTTTTGTCTCTTTCAAGTATTTTTAGCTGCTCTGTCAGATCATTTACTTGTTCTCTTTCTGGTTTTTTAATGTGGGCACTTAAGGCTATAAATTTCCCTCTTAGTACCGACTTTAATGTATCCCACAGGTTTTGTTGTGTTTTATTGTCATTTTCGTTTAGTTCCAGAAATGCTTTTGTTACATTTTTTTTTTTTTTGTATGTGTATGAGTGTACTGTCTGCATGTAGGTTTGTGCACCCGTGTCGTGCAATGCCGCGGAGGTCAGAAGAGGGTCTGATTCCCTTAGAACTGAAGTTCTCCTGGAATTGGAGTTACAGACGGTTCTTAGCCGCCATGTGGGTGCTGGGGATAGAACCCAGGTCCTCTGTAAGAACAGTCAGCACTCTTAACCGCTAGGCTATCTCTCCAGCCCTTGTTACATTCTTTATTGCTTCTCTGACCCACTCATTGTTCAGTATTGTGTTGTTAATCTCCATGCATTCTTATAGTTAGTAGGGCTTACCCTGGTATTAATATTGAGCTTTATTTCACTGTGGTCTGATAGAATGCATGGAATAATTTCAATCCTTTTGTATTTTTTGAGGTTTCTTTTGTGTCCCAGTATGTGGTCAATTTTGGAGAATGTTCCATGGGGCACCGAGTAGAAATTATGTTCTCTGGTGTTTGGATGGAATATTCTGTAGATATCTGTGAGGTCCATTTGGTGTAGTGTATTGTTCAGTTCGGATGACTTTCTGTTTATTTTTTGTCCAGTTGACCTATCCAGGTGGTTCAGTGGGGTATTGAAGTCCCCCACTCTTAGCTTACTGGGATTAATCTGTGTCTTGAGGTCCTGAAGGATCGTGTTTATAAAGTTTGTTGCATAAGAGTTTGGTTGATAAATATTTATCATTGTGAAATCTTCTTGGTTAATCATTCCATTGATAAGGATATAGTAGCCCTCTGTCTTTTCTGATTAATTTTACCCTGATGTCTATTTTGTCTGATATTAGAATAGCCACTCCTGTTTGCTTTTTGGTACCATTTGCTTGGAATATTTTTTTTTCCATCCTTTCACTCTAAGGTGCTCTCTGTCCTTGAGGGTGCGATGGGTTTCTTGGAGGCAGCATGTAGATGGATTCTGTTTCCTAATCCATTCTCCCAGTCTGTGTCTTTTGATTGAGGAGTTTAGACCATTAATATTTAAGGTTATTATTGAGAGATGTGTGTTGTTCCCTTTCAACTTATTTTTCATTTGCCTTCTTGGTCTAGGTATTTATTTACTCTGTTATGCTTTTGGTAATTTCTCTCTTTGTTTGATTAAGGATAGTTGCTCCTTTCTTCTGTTCACCTATGGATGCTAGCACCAGCGTCTATGGCCATAACATCCTGAATGCGCCCAATCTTGTTTGTTCCCCTCCCTTTGTATTGCTCCAAAATAAGCCTATGTAACCATCGCACATGCATCAAAATTATGACCTCTGAGAATAAACTGTATGTTAATTCCAAAATATGTTTAAGCACTCACATTTCCCCTTTAATTTTATATTACTCTAAGATATGATTTTACACATTTTTTTGGCATTTTTGAGACAGGGTCTCCCTTTTAGTACCAGGTGTCTTGGAGCTCGCTCTGTAGATATGAATATGTACCTTCAACCCATATACAGTAATTACAGATTCTGAAAATAATTTTAGCAATGTCATCAGTCTTAATTCTATAATGAAAGAATTTAAATTTAAAAATTTAATTATTCTACTTATTTGGTTTTATATCATATTTAAATATTACAGTGCCGCTACTTAAATATGATCTTCAATTTATTTTTTTTTTTTTTTTTTATATTTTATTTTTTATGTATGTCTTTAATTTATTTATTTTTTTTTTTTTTTTTTTTTTTTTTTTTAGTCTGTATGTAATAGTTACTGTACTGCATAGCAGTCTGTCACCCGTGTCGTGCAATGCCGCGGAGGTCAGAAGAGGGTCTCGGATTCCCCTGGAACTGGAGTTCTCCTGGAATTGGAGTTTCAGACGGTTCTTAGCCGCCATGTGGGCGCTGGGGATCGAACCCGGGTCCTCTGTAAGAGCGTCGGCGCTCTTAACCGCTAGGCCATCGCTCCAGCCCCTGATCTTCAATTTTATCCAATAGTTTTAACATAACAATTCTAAGTTTGTTCTTCATGTGACTTTTAAGCTTTAGGTACTTTGTTTACTTATATTTCATTTTATTCATATCATGAGATATGTCTTACAATGAAAGTCTTGTTTTATGGGATTATGTGGGACATGTTTCCTAGTAAATAAAGGATGAATTGATAGTGCTTTCAGAATTTGTTTACACTTTCTTACAATTTAAGTAAATGCAAGAATAAAGAAGTAATCATGCTTTCATCTAGTTCAATGTTAAACATTTAGGAATTTTTCTTCTAAATTTAATACTTTGAAAGATCGTGCCCTAATGAGAGAAACAATATCAACTGATTTTAAATATGAATTAATACATTATAAATTAGAATTTATTTCTTAGTCTACAGAATAACTCAAATTTATTTTTTTAATCAAGTGACATTTTCATTCACACAAAACAGTAAGAAAAATGTTCTTAAATTGATGAGATTTGTATAACAATACAATAGCTGGTATTCATATTGATTTTTAATATTTTTCTCTTAGAAAAGGAAACACTGATACATAACTAAGGAAAAATAAAGCAGATATAACTTTGTCAAGTTTAGTCAGAATATGAAGACACCACTTTCTCTTGTGAGTTTCAAACTATGCTAATTTATAGTATAAAATTATTTAAAATAAAAATGTAAACTAAAATAAGGATTTCTCATTTTTAACAGAAAAAAATCTGCTGATAGAGGGATTTAAACTTATAGGACAACTTCTATGCAGGACAAACAAGCTTTTGTTTCGAAATTATATGTTTTTTTCAAATATGGCTGCTTTGCCATCTGCCTCTGGTAAGTGGCCTAGACAATAATTTTATTAGCATTCAAGCCATTCATCTTCAGTTCACACTGACTTTCAAGACAGCAAATATAACACTGGTTTGAGATATAGTGATGAGAACATTTTCAAAGCAATCAATGTGAATATAATTAACACCTCATTATTCGATACTAAACGAACATAAATTTATGTTTGACATAAAATGTTGAGCACTTAAAGATATGCTGGTCTTCAATAACTGATGAAATTTGCTAAATTCCCCTGACAAGGAAGCATACTAAACAGAGGAAATTATCATGTCTTAGCCTTTTATTTTAATTCTTCCAAAATGCCATTACAAGGCTCTGGGAGTTTCTGCTTATTAAGGCCCAAGGACATTTGAACCTTCAATGATTTTTTTTTTTGAACCTTCAATGATTAACCACTTTTTTTGTGCAGCTGAAACATTTATATCTGTCTTTTTTTTTTTTTTTTTTTTTTTTTTTTTTTTTGTTGTCGCTGGGGCTATACTCACCAAACACTCCCTCAAACCACTCTCACTTTCCCATTTGCTTCATGTCAGATTATCACTGATCCCAGCTTACTGCTCATTTTCCTTCCCCTCACATCTGCTCAGCATTCAGCATCTTTCATTCATTTTTCCCGATTGCACTCCAACCTACTAGCCAAGATCATTTCTTTGCATTTTTTTTTCCTACCAAACTGTGTTCCTTGCAAATTTCCATTTTATATTTTGGTTCTTTACGGTTGCCTTAAACATTTGGCTTCTATCACTTTGTAGCTTGAAACATTTTTCAAGTTAAAGAACCCTCTAAATCTTTCTCTCCCTAACCACTGATATTAAAAATATGACTTATTTATATGCTACCAAATAGCAATGTCAAGCCATACTTTTGAGGTTTTGTGACCATTAGAGTATCATTTGTGGCATACCAACCTAGGTCAGGTCCTCCTGCATAGGAATTACAAGCCTGATACAAATACTTTAACACACTGCCACAAGCTAGATTTTGGATAAAGCTTTTGAACTTCTGAAAGGGGTTTCAGGAAGGAAATAAAATGATGTTTGTAAATTGTCAGAAATATGGGTACAATTTCAATATATCATGAAATAACTCCTTCAAATATTCATTTTTAAAACATACCACACATTGACCTTATAAGGTCATTTAACCTGAGGAAAAATTCGTTAAAGAAGAGAGTCTGTAAAACTATTTATTAAATCATTAGGGCCTTGTACCATCTATTTGTACCATTGTTCAAGAGAAGTTTAAACATAATATCCAGCCATTAAATATTTGCTGTTTTTAAGGGAGAATGGAAAATTATGCATTTTTTAGAAACACAGATATTTTAGTTCAAGATGCTTAGATAAATTTTTATCATAACTTGTAATACTTAATCTGCACAGAATTTCATTGGCTTCTGTGTAAAACCCCAAAGAATGTTTTCTGTTCAAACACATAGTTCTTGAAAACCCACATCTTTAACAGCATGCCATGAAAAACTTAAATAACATTTCACATTTATTAGTTTTAATTTAGTAGAAATTATAAGAATTAGGTACAATGACATGGATTTATATATAGAAAATCTCTAAATTTTCTGGTAAACTTAATTTAATAAACAAATATTAAATTTTGGGTTTCAATCAGATATCTTTAATTCCAAAGCCTGTGATTTTGGCCTATCCTTTTCTAATGTATGTTTTTTTAATGTGCTGAATCTGAGTGGATCTTTAATAGTTGTTTTATTTCTTTTTTATTTATTTCTTTTTTTATTTATTTCTGTATGTGCATGAATGTACTGTCTGCATGCAAGTTTGTGCACCCGTCGTGCAGTGCTGCGGAGGTCACAAGAGGGTGTTGGATTCCCCTGGTACTGGAGTTCTCCTGGAATTGGAGTTTCAGATGGTTCTCGGCCGCCATGTGGGTGCTGGGGATCCAACGCGGGTCCTCTGTAAGAGGGTCGGCGCTCTTAACCGCTAGGCCATCTCTCCAGCCCTGTTTTATTTCTTATCTTTCATGCATACCTGACTATTCAGTCTTCAGTGTTAACAAATACACTTTTAATAATTTATTATTTGTTGTTTTTATGAATAGAGGTCTTATCACATGCAAATAATTTTTACCCCCCCTTTCTTATATTTTGTAATTGGTCTTATTTTACATATATATGTAAAATAAGACATATATATGTAAAATAAGACATATATATGTAAAATAAGACATATATATGTAAAATAAGACATATATATGTAAAATAAGACATATATATGAGTAAAATATATATATATATATATAAATACTATATATATTATATAATTTCCATCCCTCATTGGACTACCAACAGTGGCTTAAAAATAAAAATTTAAATTTCACATTGTTTGACTCTGCAACTGAGTCAAACAAAATTTATTGTACATTTTAATCTTGAATAACTACTTTCAGATAGTTTAATTTCAAACAGCGAAACAACAATCTTAAGCATACTACCACTTATTGACTGTCCACAAAACGGGCCTCCAAATATATTCATTTTATTTTCACACACAGAGTCTACATATGGCCACAGAATCATTCTCAGGCCCAGACCAATATGGCTACTGCTGTCTAGTCAAAAGTGTATAAATGTTTAAATCTATTTGCACATTCTTGAATCAGGGTAGGTCTATTTTAGAAATAGTTGCATCCATCAATACTATACTACTCTTATTTTTATTGATTATTTCTTATAATTTCTTTTGATCATAAACAAATATTTCCCCCATATCTTCTTACATTCACCCCAACTTCCTACCTTACCCTTAGTTCGTATCTTCTAGTTTGTTAGGACCTATCAAGTCTAGTTTGAGTTCCTAACATGTTCCTGTTGTGGGTCCATCCTTTGGAGTCTTGTCAACATACCCTGAATCACATACACTTGCTACACTTGGAATTTTGACTGTTTTTTTTTTCACCAGGTTATGTGTATGTAGTAAAAATTGCTGTGATTTCATATCCATAACTTCACTGTGCTGACTCAAAAACACTCCTTATGAAGGGGATAAAATTATATCCCGTTACTTATTGATAACTTGCATGGCAGCCATAACCATCATACTCATCACAGAAATTCAGTGTGTAGTAAAATAATGCTTTTGATTGCTAAATTTAAACATACATATGCATCTATATTTTTCCTGCACATAAATCAGCATATTATGGTTATTTGCATGTTTGTTTACTATTTTTGTTTGATTGTATGTTTGTTTGTTTATTTGAGATAGCATCTCCCTGAAGCCTCATATGGCCTACAAATCATTGTGTAGACCAGGCTGGCCTCAGTATCACAGTGACCCCTGTGCCTCTACTCCCTGAGTGCCAGGATTAAAGGTGTGCACCAACATGACTGTATTTTTTATTAACTTTTAAACATTAATGTTGTGTCTACTTAATTTAAGTAAAATTACCTTATGAACTCACAACTTAAGAAGTGATAGACATTTATTACTTTTAATTAGATATGATGCCAAACATGTGATTATCATTCATACAAGTAATATTGACTATGCACCTAATTCCTATTACATAGAGTTTGATACAATGATAGCCCAAGAAATTTCACTATTAAAACATTGATTAAAATAATGTTCTTTATTTGGATAAATTATTGTTTGCTCCATATACTCATGTACCGTGAATTCCATGTGTGTATGTCTGTTTGTTTGCTTGCTTGTTTCATATATTTCTTTGGATAACTGAGTTCAGATCAATGTGTGTCTTTCCTACATTTCTTTGTCCATGTTTCTCTCATAAATTACTTAACGAAATAAAACTGCTGAAACCTTCATAGAATATTTTTATTAAAATGTAATTTATTTTCTTATAGGTTGTTATTTTTTAAATTTTGCACTTCATAAGCTCATTTTTAAGCATCTTATCAATTTGTGTGTGTTGTGCATGCACATATATGTACCCATTTCAAATATGTGTGCTTGCTGATTCTAAGACATGTGCTTTAACTTCTGAGCCTCATTCACAGCACCCTTTTGAAATTCTTATTGCTTTTTCTCTGTTATTATTTTTACTTTGGCTTTTATTACTATATATTTTTTGGTGTAATTTACCAAAATTATATTTAATTATTATATAAATTATTAGTTTATACACATATAGACTATGAACAATTACCATAATCAAGCTTAATCATATGTCTATCATTTGATATAGTTACATTTCCCTTGTAAAAATCTTTAAAAATCTTCTGTTAGTGAATTTTAATTATGTTACAGTGTAATTAAGTGTAATATATGTAGACTAATTTGTTCCTCATCATTTCACATAATTATTTAAAAGATATGTTCTACACTTAATTTCATATTTGTTTATTTAAAAAAATTTCAAAACATTCATGAATTTGCATTAAACTTTCCAGCCAAATTTTTAAATGAGGAACGTAACATTTTCCTTATGCATTGTAGAAAATAAATTACTCGGGGTAAGTAATATGGCTCAGTTTATAAATATAATTCTTTTCAAACCTGATTACCTAAGTTAGGGATACACATGTGGAAGGAGAATTACTCCATCCTTAAAATCGCACTCCCCCCCTTAATTTGTGGCAAGTATGTAATTTGGAATCTATACACATAAAATGAATGAATGAGTAATTCAGTGCAATTTTATTATATCAATTTTTGTTTACCCATTGCAACAATCCCTCCCCTCTTTTTTCGGTAAGGGTGCATGAATACGATTTCAAGGGAAGGGATACAAATAAGAGTTGGTAAAATGAGGAAAACAGAGTGATGGAGAAGGACGTGATAAGTGGGTTGTGAAATGGGAGAGCAGAATATAGGAGGGAGATTGAAGAGGGATAAGTAATGGTGAGCACCACTGAAAATGTCATACGGAACCATATTACTCTAGAACCTTCCTAAAATATGTACACATACACATATAAAAGTTGTTTAAATGGCATTACCCTATATTATGGGGGACAATCTGTTCCATAAACATCATTATTTACCAAGTAAAAAACCTGGTACAAGGTATAAGTTATTTCTTTGGGATTTGTTTCTCAGCAAAGTACCGTAGAGGCCTCCCAATCATAATAAACCAGTTATTACTCATGGTTAACAGTCAGGATCAATTTGGTATTGACTTTAAAAATTCAACTGTACTGCTAAGATTTTAGTGATGGAAGATCCTATGCATGTTACCAAGGTAGAAAAGTGAACACCAATCTTACTCAGATGTGAATCCCAAGTGTTACAGTAATGGCTGGCCTGACAATATATGCCCACTGACGCAATAGTGGTATACATAATATGGGAATAGCCAATCAACTTCTGATTTTATTTAAAGCCCACACTACAACATGAAACCTATGCTTGATACTGTTAATATGGCCAAAATCCACAGCTGGATAGATCATAGGCCCCAGGGGGAAAAAAAAATCTACTATTATTCTGCTAGATGATTCTTGAGCCAGACAAGATGGTATATGCCTTTAATTCCAACATTCAGGGGGCAAAGATAGGCAGATCTTTGTGAGACTGAAACCAGACTGGTCTACACAGGAACTTTCAAGACATCTGGGGCTACAGGGTTATCTTGTTTCAAATAAACAAAAACACAAAGTAAAATCAACTGCCTTCTATTTTTTTATCTTATATGCATATAGGTTAGTATATTTCTAAGCCCTCACTAAAGCAGTTTCTTTTGGCACTACATGGTGATTAATGCAGAGTTGTACAATGAGTCCACATGCACTGAATAAGCCTTTGAAGTGCTAGTCTTTAATAGGACACCTATATTATACTTCCTCCACCAAGGCCCAAAGATCATTGGGGCAGAAGAAGCAATAAGACTGTAGGAGCTATGTATCTGTACTGAATAATTTATTTTCAGATATTGCAGTACAGGTGTATCTGTATTGAATCATTTATTTTCAGATATGGCAGTACAGGTGCATACATGAACCCCCAGAGTGTGGGGCTAAATACATAAGCCTTACACAAGATCAAGCCAGCCAAAATACCAGGACAGATGAGGAAGGGACTCATGAACTTCCACCCAGATCCTTGGCAGTTGACAGTTAGTTGGAGCTGGAGGATCATACACATAGAGGCTATTTTGTTCCTGTACATGATCTCATACTCATGCATGTAAAAACAGACTTAATTCACTCTGTGAGTATTAAATGAAATAAAAACTGAGCAGAAGAAATTGGGAGGGGAATTGGAATAATTAGATATGGAAGGAATTAGAGGTTAGACAATGGCAAGTATATAAGATGCACCCATATTATGTATATATTATATACATGTATAAATATTAAATAAAATAGTTAAAATGAATTATTTGTTTTAAGTCTCCTTTAGTTTATTCCTTGATAATTACATACTATGTACAATATATTTTGTTCATAACCAACCCTCACTACCCCCAACTTCCCTCACATCACCCTTACATAACCTATCCTAACTTCCTCATCTCCTTTCCTCCTGTTTTATTTTTTCAATTTTTTGTTGTTATTAAACTTTATCCATAAGTCACACATCATTTCTCAATCAAATCTAGATTTGCTTCCCTTTCCATGCCCCCCCACCCCACCCGAGTCCCTGCACTCTGCCATACATGTCCTGCATCTTTTTCTTAGTCTTTCCAGAGATTTTTTCAGTTCTTTTGTTGTTGCTCTCTCCAACTTGTATTGATACAGTATATATGCATATATATATATATATATATATATACATATATAAATAAATATATATGCATAGATACATACACATAACACTTGAATTGGAGGACTTTTTTTTTCCTTAAAGATGTCATGTTTTCCTTAAGGAAGTGCTCAAATGTTCCTCCTTGGCAATCCCAAACAACAAACGATCCTGCACTTTTGCTCCATATTGGATTCTTTCTCTCCTATAGTCCCCCAAACGAAGTCCAGGAAAAATGCATCCTGCCTTGATTCCCCTGTATTTGCCTCCATGATACAGCCCAGGTAGTCCAACAATGGCAATTTATATTCTGACAAGGCTGAAATCCTCTTAGCTGCTTAGTCCACAAGCAGGGTATCTCAGTAGTCCCATCTGTCACTGTAGTTTGGGAAGATTCTTGGAGAGTCATGAGTCTTCAGTCCATATTGGAAGATTAAAAAGCTGTGTCTCATGTCTGTGAGAAGTACCAAAAGTGGTGGCAGCCACAGAGTAGATGCACTTGCCAGTAAGAATTGAAGAAAGGCCAAACAACTGTACTCTCTCTTTTTTTTCTTTTTTTTATTTTTAGTAAGATCTCAAGTTTTATGTTTGCAGTACAGTTTCTCTGGTCTTACTGATAATTTATTTCTGGTTATACTTTCCTTTTGGATGCTTAAGACCACACAGTTATTCCAGATTAACCAAGGTTTTTATTTTCTCAAGGTCAGTAGAGGATCTGGTCCTCAGGAGTCTCTCAGGTTTTTTTTTTTTTTTTTGGCGGGGGGGTTGGGAGTACCTTGTTCCTTTCAGCTTTTCATTTACCAGTTCCATCCACTTGAGGACAAAATCAGGTCTTGCTAGGCCAGGCTTCCTTTTCTTAAGTATGAGCAGGCTTTTGTCTTTATAGACTGTACACTGGCTGAAGTCCCATTAATGGCTCTCCAAGACCTCCCTGAACAGGAAGACTGATGACCCACATTTACAGGACATTTCAAGAGACGCCCTCATGAATAGTCTCCCGAGACTTGGATGACCTCTGAGGGAAAGGAACAAAGTGATCCCTTAAGTCCCTCAGCCAAATTGGTATGGACATTAAGTATGATAGTTAAACACCCAGAGAGGTAAGTTGAACCAGCCTGTTACATTGCACCTATATTAAAATTGTATCCTTTGGAAACAAACTGTTTGTCATTTCCATATCATATTTATTGATTATCATCTTTCCATTTTAATCCCATATTACTCTAAGAGATGCAAACATACCCTCCACCATATACCAAAAACCTAAGGTCTGAAAATAAATGTTAGGTCAGCTCCAGAGCCTGTTTAGGGATTCACAATTCAAGAGCACAGTTGTATTTAAAACATGAGGAATATAACATTAGCATTGCTCAGTTTGTCTTACAGCTCGGTACTTGGTATAGCATTCACAGATGAGGGATACCATTCATCTTTTGTTTTTCTGGGGTTGTGTTACTTCACTTAGCATAAAATCTTCTAGTTCCGTCCATTTACCTGCAAATTTCCTGATGTTATCTATCTTTCCTTCTGCATAGAACTCCATTGTGTAGATGTACCACATTTTCTCTATCCACTTTTCGGTTGAGGAGCACTTGGGTTGTTTCCAGCTCTTTGCTGTCATGAAGAGAGCTACAATAAACATGGCTGTACATGTGTCTCTGTGGTAGGAAGAGTCTGATGGATATATTCCCAGAAGTGGTATTGCTCGGTCAGGTGGTAGGCTCATTTTGAGTCATTTAATGGTTCTCCATACTGCTTTCCATAGTGGTTGTACATGTTTCCATTCCCACCAGGGATGGATGAGTGTTCCCCTTTCCCCACACCCTCCCCAGCATTTGGTATCATTTGTTTCCTTGATCCTTGTCAGCCTTATCAGGGTGATATGATATCTTAAACTGGTTTTAATTTGCATTTCCTTAATTATTAGTGATGTTGAACACTTTTTAGTTGTTTCTCAGCCATCTCTATTTTCTCACTTGTGAAGTCTCTGCTCATGTCTTTACTCCGTCTTTTGAGTCAGTCATTTGTTTTCCTCTTTGTTTTTTGAGTAATTTATATGTTCTGGAAGTTAATGTTCTGTCAGATGTATCAGCAGTGAAGGTTTCCTCCCACTCTGTGGATTTTCTCTTCACTTCCCTGAAAGTTTCTGTTTTATTTGTTTATAACTCACTGATTTAAATAAGTGTGGGTAATAGGTACATTTCAGAGATAGTAAAAGCCAGTCCCTCTATGCCCTATTAAGACATGAGACTACCTCTTCCTTCTTTGTCCTTGTATTTATAACTCCATTTTTTTCTTTCCTCATTTCAGAAGAATTGGTTCACTTGCTATTCTTCAAAACCACCAGGATGTCTTTCACCTCACTTTTCCCCTCAAATTATGGTCTGTATGTAGAATGACCTTGCTTGGTGTTCCATATGTTTTCACCCTTAGTTTTATTCTGATTTCATATTATATAAACAGTACTACTAAATATTTTAAACTTATTTCCAATAAACAGCAATCTTTTCCATTTTCCTCTGGTACATTCCAATGCCTTTGAACTTCTATAGATTTTATAGCACATATAAGACTTGAAATAGTCTGTTCATTATTTATTTCTCTCCATTATAAGTAGAGTTCACAAGATCAAAAGGATTGCCTGACATGTGGGGTATCTTGAGTGCTTATAGTATGACTTGGCCCATGTCATAAAAGAAGTAAAATGCTCAATAATGTTAGCTTCCCAGTAACAGAAGAATAATATGGTCTCTCAAATGTATCTTGAATGAAATAATGAATAAAGTAATTTCAATGATCTTCAGACAAAAGTGAGAATTTAATTTATATATAGGGTAAACACCCTGAGTATTCTTTACAAGTGTTACAGTACTGCTTAGCCCAGCTATGCTATTAATGCTTTAGTTTTCGTTTCTGTGCAGATTCTCCTTACATGAATATTTCACCTTCCTAATCATGACATGCAAACATTTTGTTTTTCTTCTCTTACTCTAACACAGATTACTCTTTCTTAAATTGAATTTGGTTTAAATGGCTTTCATCATTTTGTCCCATACTCATTATATCTACTGAGAATTAAAAAAAAATTCTGAACAGGTAAATATCATCCGTGACTGGCTCACACTGAATAAAGATTGTTAAAGTTTGAATATTTTTGGTTCCACTTTAAAGGGAAGTTAAAAAGAAATGTTTTGATTATTTGAAGTTCTCCACATTATATTTTCATTTGCATTTTTGGGAAGGATACTTGGTATTCAAATCCATGGTCTAGCACATGCTAACCAGGCAATCTACCAATGAGCTACATCTCCAACCTCCATTATGGCCTCTTTATATTACTACTAACTATATCATTTTGCTTTCTTCTTTATTTTATATACTATGTTTTACTTAGTGACAACCCAAATTCAGTGTTATGCTGATCCTCTTCCTGTTGATTATGAAAATTCTTTCCATATTTGTTCATTCAGTCCTTTATAATTTATTCCTCACCTGTTCAACCTTTTCTATTCTTAGTATCACATGAATTACTTGCATTTAAAATAACCCCCCAAATTTGATTACATCATCAACTATTTTTTTTTTCCATTTGGACACTATCACTGTGTTCTCCATTGCAACAAGAATTAAATCATACCTCCTTCCCGACTAATTTTTAACATCAACATAGAACGTATGATTGGTTATAACAATCCACTGCACAGTCCAAGGACATCTCATCTGCAGGATTAAATAAAAACTGTCTTCCATCCTTCTCTACTGTTGAATAAAGCATAACTTTCCTAATGTCTCTGCTACTATCCCTGACTCAAAAGCAGTATGAAGTCTGAGAGAGCAAGGGAAAGCAAAATCAGATTATTAACGTAAAACAAAGAGAATTCCTTTTAAAACCTGGTTTTCTGGTTGTATGGTTTAGTTTGTGCTATTGAACTACTTAAGCTTCTGATAATTCATTTTTAAAATGGATTTTAAAAAACAATACTTAACTTCCTTATGTCGCAATTGAAAAGATATTAGCAATAACACTAACAAAACAAACACAAACTGACTGTGATATTTTTTAAGTTTTTAAAAATATGTAATTTTTAAAGTATTTTAAATATTATTTCTCATTTATGAATATTGTCTGCATGCATGTAAGTGCACCCATTTCATGCAGTGCCTTCAGAGGTCAGAATAGGTTGTAGAATTCCCTGGAACTGATGTAATGGACAGTCGTTAGCCACCATGTGGGTGCAGAGAATTTAACTCAAATGTTCTTTCAGAATAGTCAGTGCTCTTAACTGCAAAGCTTTCTAGCTCCATGTTATTTTTATTGAAGTTTTGTGCATTTCATACATTTTTGGTGTTATGATCTTTATTTGGTATTGTATTAGAAGTTTAAGGAAATTGTTAGTAATCAGTGGAATCACATAAAATTGATGCTGTTCAATTATTTGGACCAACAGTGTAACTTACAAGAGACAATATGAAAATTTCAAAGACCTGAAGCTACATTTCTTATAAAAATATTATTGTTTGCATAGAATATTTAAAATATATCACAGAGAAATTATTTGGATATGTTTCTTGGCATACAATTAATACTTAAAATTAATTGAATTCCCCTATAAAACAACACATAGGGCTGTGGGGATAGCACAGTGGTGAAAGGCTGAGGATGAGAACCGCAAGAAAACAACACATAATTAGTATACATAATTCAGAAAGTTTAAAATACAACCATGAAGACAAAACTGTGGGATTAGGCTTGGAATAATAAAGTCAAAAGATTTAACAGAAAAGATAAGTTTGAGGAAAAACCAGTACTTTAAGGATGGTTATTACCTCAAAATTATAAAGAGGGAGATTTTATCCAAAATCTCAATTTATAAAAATAAAGATCCAGACCTTAAAATTCTTTTTTTTATTGTTTGAGAATTCCATACAAACATAGAATATGTTTTGATAAAGGCCATTGCTCTTTCCCTCTACTTCAGCTCCTTCCCTATCTCCATAGGTGCCTTTTCATCCCAACTGCATGCCCTCTTTTCACAAACAGTGAGCTCACTAAGTGTGTGTGGGTGAGGGACAGCTTACTGCAGCACAGGAAACGTCTCAGGGGCTGCATTCCTGATACTACTGATTCTTGCTCTAGACACATTTTATAACGTTTACTAAGTTTATACTCAGATAACCTGATATACCTGTAGTTTACTCAAATGCATTGAAGCAAACACGATTTTTAAAAGATGAATGCTTTGAAACAAGCCAATAATGACTGGAATTATTGCTGTTACTGGATTTTGGAATTAAATAGCACAAAATGGCTTTGAGTGTTGTTTGAGAATCCTATCATTATTCTGCCTTAATTGTTTCAAAATTGTTATCAAAGTATGATGCATGAAAACCACACAGCAATTCTCTTTTTTTGGCACAGATTATGTTAGCAGCGTGTCCTCAGTTTGGAACCTACATAACACTAAGGGACAATGTCTAGTGCAGCATGGGAACAAATGGAAAACAGATCCTTTGGATAATCACAAAACAAATGATGATGTATAAAGAAGTGTCAAGAATCCAATAGTACCCCTAAGCAAAAAAAAAAAAAAATGTGACGGAGGTTTTCTTCATTTAAATATTTTAGAGGTGCCATTAATAGTGAAGCAGAAAGTAAAATTTAATTCAGTTCTACAGAGAACATGTCAGGGTTTAGCTTTCTCACCCTCACTTATATTTTCATAATGATTTTTCAGATGATTTTTCCAAATTTATACAGTTATTAAGCAAATGTTATGCAGTTTGATCAGATTAACTGGAGCACAATGCCCAAAACAGTTTTTAGTTTAAAATTAATTTCATGGGGAGTTTGTATGTGGCATGCTACCAAAATATGATCTTTCATTTTTAAAATTCTGTGCTTTCCAACTCTGAATATTATGCATGCCCATTTCTATACTGTATTTCTCTTACCATACTGATGGAAGATGTTAATTGTTAGCTACAAGCTTTAGTTTTCTTTAAGAATCAATGTGGCTTTATAATACTTTTTTTTTTGGCTTTATAATATTTTTAAAATTATTGTTTGGGACAATTCCTAGTATCAATTCAATTAATATCTACAATGAAGTTAATTTATAAAGCTTGTAGAGTTCCTGCACTAAACAACTGTTAAGTAGTGGCTTGGTCTTCTACAATAGATGAATAATCAAAAATGCATTACATACACCAGAATTCAATTACACATGAACTATTATAATACATATACCAACATGCATCTGCTTTAATATCAGTATTTAATTAGGTTGAAATCCAGTTCACCATGCCTCTTTGAGCAGGATATTAGACTGACAGACATTTGTTTGTACCATTTTGGAATTCCAGCTCCTGAGAGAGATTTGTATTTTTTTATGTTTGCCTCCATTGGTATGCTACATATATCTACTTACCTATGCTGCTAATGTCTGTGGATACTTTGATATTAAATTCAAGTTTTGTCATGGTGACATACTATTAAAGGAGGCTCTTATTATCAACTTCTGTAGATACTTTGATAAACACTATGTTATTCACTTATGGAGTAATAGAGTGGAATTTTCCAATAAAGATAGAGAATGAAAATTGACATATATAGATGGGAGTGTTTCACTACAGGAGCTTTGGTGAAAGTTAGTTGACCCTAGATATGAGGTGATCTTGATTCAGTCTGGTGCAAAAGAAACATGAACTCATTTTGCGTCCTAGCCGAGTTACCTCCTAAAAGTCACTGGATAGTCTGTTATTATACTCAGCTATAGTTTTATTTGCTAAAGAACTATTTAACCATTCCATGCTTCCAAAACATTGAGGAAAATTTTGTGTTCTACATTTTCATTTATTCATATGCATAAAATCTAATTGAAAAAGTGTATGAATTATTTCATTAAATTGCACATTCATGGTAAAGGCATAAACCATATACAAAATATTTATAAGTAAAATGTAGTAAGCAAAACAACATTTCAAAAAAAACCCACAAAACTTATTGTCATTGTTTAAAATAGTTCTTTTGATAGCTTAGCGGTTAAGAGCACTGACTGCTCTTGCAGAGGACCCGGGTTTGATCCCCAGCACCCACATGGCGGCTGAGAACCGTCTGAAACTCCAATTCCAGGAGAACTCCAGTTCCAGGGGAATCCGAGACCCTCTTCTGACCTCTGCGGCATTACACGACACGGATGCACAAACCTACATGCAGATAGTACACTCATACACATACAAAAATAAATAAAAATTTAAAAAATTTAAAAATAAAATAGTTCTTTTAATGATTTTCTTAATACCTTTGGTTACATGCTTCATATATGTGCAAAATACAGATTAACTGTATTTATCACGTGATTGCAAAATGCTCCTTATTTTATCATCTTTTTCTTCTGAATTTTATTACGCATATCTTCTTCATATGAGTCCACTTGTTAAAATTATACAAAGACCATAATTATTCAAAAGAAAGTGATTTTTTTCAATTTTTTTAATTTTTTTTAACAATAAGTAATAAGTTATGAGTACAAGCAACCTTCGTGTAAAACCAATTTGCAAGCAGCTATGCCCAAACCCACACAGCCCATGACTCCTGCCATCCAGCTGGTGGAGTTTCTATGTACAATCATGTTGATCAAATAAGTGTCCAGACTGTGCTGCTGTAGTTTCACCATTCACCCCAATCGCAGCCCTTAAATTCTACCATGCCCCCTCTTCCTCAGATTGTTCCCTAGGCATAGAAAAGGGTTACTGGTGGATGAGAAGCAAAACTGTCTACTTTATCTGGAGATGGATGTCATTTTGGACTCTGATGAGTTCTGGCTGTTTCCTCTCACAGGTCGACAGTTTGTCCAGGAATAACCTCTCAATCCTACTAATGAAACACAAGCAATTAGATATATAGGTATTTAAACAGTACTAATTATTATGGTAGGTTACTTTGGTATAGACACAGATGTTTTGATAGTATGCTAATCCATGAATTATATTTTTTCTGTAAAAGTTGACAAGGTCTTACTGTGGCTTATAAAATTCTCCTAACCACTACAAGATGTAAGCTTGTGGCATCAGCCTTGAATTATTTCTCCAAGCAGAGAGCTAACTGCCAATTAGATTTGGGATATAAAATCATGTGGCTGCAACTGCTGCATAGTATTTCCAGGCAGGTGAGGTGTAGCTGATTCTGATGGGGGTGTCTTGCTTGTCTCAAGGAGACCAATTTTTGCTTTATTGATTTAGTGGCCATTGGTAACATTGTGGCATTCCAGAGATCAACTGTACACTTGCAAGTGCAGTCTCAATACATCTTTCCCATGCTTGCATCAGGTCTTTGATAGCAGGACCTTACTGCCTCTCTTCTTGCAGGTATCCCAGTTAACAGGCCTTTACTTTTGGGGGTGCTTGGATCCCCTGGCCAACATCTCCTTGGCAGAATACTCCATTGCTGATATCAGAGCTCTCCTTTATTATTATATTTTGCTTAAATGCACACCTTGAAAAGACTTTAGTATTATATTTGGCTCTGAATAGAGAATAATACTTTTTACATTTCTTATGTCTATTAGTTAAAGAAAGCAGTTATTCCAGTTTTGTAGGAGATTACCTCTATAAAAGTCAGCTCTAAGTTACTGTTGGAGAATGACTTCATTACCATCATGTATTTCTTTGTTCTATGAAAAGGAGGTAAGAAGGTCTCTCATATTAAAACTTTGTGGCACCTAGAAGGTAAGGTTCATTAGGACTCATTATAAACAGTTGTTACAAATAGGATCCACAGAGATGTTTAATGTCTGTAGCACTTAGAGGCTTTTCTTCCTTTTAATGCTTAAATGGACAAACTTCTCTGCTGGTATTTCTTGGAACATCCTGCACAATGCAAAGCTGTATCTTTTCTTTCTCAGCCATTAAGTTGTGACGTTTTGACCTGTGGGAACCTACAAATCTTTTCCCATAGTTAGTTTTAAGATTTAAATTGAAAAATTTGACAAAAAGGTTTAATATATAACTGTACCCCCTTTTTATTTTAATTTATTTTTTGACCCATGAGTCTCAAAAGGGCAGTTGTAGTACACATACCTAAAGACAGGAATCAAGGTGAAAATTTCATTAAATTTACCCAATCTGTTTTGGGTGGCTGTATGTTGTCAATTTGGGAAGCGAACTTAATTCTTTAAGTTAAATTATCCTACAGGTAAAAGAGAATGTTACAAAATGATACTGTATAACCCAGAAATTATAGAGAACATTCATATATGTTAATCCCAAGGTTATTGTTATACAGATTTTAAGTAGAACAAATGTGGACAGCAATTTATATTTTCACTTAACTTGGATGTATTACCATTTTTATTAAAACTTTTAAACCAATGTTGTTTAAAATAGATATTTTTACTTTTACTGAGTCCGGAAATAGAATGTAATTTGTAGAGAGAGTTTGGGCAAAATTCGATACTTGTTAAACTCACATCAATTAAATATATATTAATCGAATATAGACCCGTGTCCCTCTCGCACCCCTCCCAACCCTCCATTTTCACCATTTCAGTCAGTTTTTGATGCAGTCTTTCTGTTGTTCTTTCCAATATGCATCCCTCCCCACAAGAAGTGTTTACAACTGGGTTATTGACGCTAGCATCCACAGATGAGGGATACTATTCATCATTTATTTTTCTGGGACTGTGTTACTTCAGTTAACAGAAGAAAATGATTTTGTTGAGCACATCCTTTTTTGTGACCTGTGCCATCTAAATTTCCATGTAGAGATGGAATAATAGTCTTAGAATGTTTTATCTTGAAAGAGAAACAGTTTTTCTTATGCATTTAGATAAAATTTGTGTCCACTATTTCTCTAAACCTTTGAAAAATTTATTATCAAAATTTACATGACTATTCTATATCACAAATATTTCTTCTTTTAATACTGAAGCTCTAAGCAGTCCATGAGACTAATCAGAATCAACTTCTTCAGTACTTGTGTCTTTTTATTTATTTATTTTGTTTTCATTCATTTTAATTTTATCTATTTAGTTATTTATTTATTTTATTGAATTTTTTTGTTTTCATATATAATATTTCCATCAGTCTTAATCATCATTATACTCACTTCTCCCTTCACACTCTCCATTGCCCCTGCCAGAGTTCACACTTTTTGTCATTTGTACTAGACTCATCCCTAGGCTGAACTAACATTTTACTAACTCCAAAAGAAGTATCCTTTGGTTTACAAATATGCCCGAGGCCACTCAAAAAAGAAGCTTTTTTTGCTCCAGATATGAATAGTACAGTATCCTATAACTGCACACTCACAGAAATGGTTTGTGAATGACTCATGCCTAGGGGGCACATCTACAATGCAACCAATACACACAACGCATAATGGAAGAAATACCCAAGAAGTCATTAACTACCTCCTAACTTTCTTTAAGGAAGCTCCTCCATGCAACAGGAGACCAGGAATCCAAAGGGGTATTAATGGCCAACCAGTGACAACCAGGAGTCTACAGAGTGTGGTTCCACGGATAGGCTGCCTATATTCAGCTTCACCCACACTGGGCTCAGGGAATATTGAAGAAGAAGGGACAAAAATCCACGGAAGTCTTGCAAGGACAAACGGAAATGAATCCTATAAGCTCCTGGGACCAGGTTCATATGAACCTACAGCATTGGTATCAGCATGCACATGGTCCATGCAAACTCAGCTGGAAAAAAACTCAGCACATAACTGTAGAAATGAGTAACAGAACCCAACCTTGGCTGAGTACCTGTATCTTAATTCTCATTTTACTTTCTGGTATTTTTCCCCATTCAACCCTAAGTCCTCTAACATTAGACAACAAATTATTCTAGTAAAATGAAAACCTAAGCTATGCAGACTAGATGTCTGTCTTTGCTTAACAAAGATTTAACTCAGTAAGAAAATAGTCTATTGCCAGAAAAATTATGAGAATCTTAATATCCCCAATGCTTCATGTCCTATTTTTCCTAACTATTGAGGTGAATGTATTATTGTTGCTGTTGCATCTCATTTCATCTTCGTAGAAAATATAAATAACTCAACTGTCTGAAACTAGCTGGTATGGACCTATAACAAATGATAATATCATTTGTATTAGGTGTCTGAAATTATTTGTAGATCCTAAAATATATATCTAAAGGCACTTCATCCATATATGTACAATCTTCAATTTGTAAATTTTTGCTTTGTGAAATATTTTGGGAAATGTAAAAATGTGCCAGCCAGTTTGGTAAGTGTTGGGGAGATAATTTTTAGTGACAATTTTTATTTATTATTTTATATGTATGAGTGTCTACATGTAGGTAGGAGCACCAGTGTCATGCAATGCTGAGGAGGACAGAAGTGGGTGTTGGATTCCCCTGGAACTGGAGTTAAAGATGGTTCTTTGCTGCCATGTGGGTGCTGGGAATCGAACCTGGATCCTCTGCAAGAGCAGTCAGGGCTCTTAACCACTGAGCCATCTCTCCAGCCCCTATAGTGACAAATTTTTCTGTGCTATTTATCATAACCATCTTAATTGAGCTTATAGTTTGGATAATAGTAACAGTCATTAAAAGTTAAGTTGTAAGTCGATTATAGATGATTATTACTTACACTGATATAAAATGCATAGTCACCAATGAGTAAAAGTGTATATAGCCTTCTATGCTGAAGTGGCATTTGCAGTAGAATGGCAGTCACTGTCCTAAACAAAAAGTATTGTGTAAATGTATAGCATGGTGTGTCTGGAGTACAGTGAGCAAAAGTGGAATCAGCAGTAGAATGACACTCAAAGACAGGGATGTGATTTATTGAAGCTTTGTGTTTTTTCAACAAGACCCTTACTCACTGTTACTTATAAACATTACTATAACAATTTTGTGGAAGAAGAATTGACCTGTTTGTGTGAATTAGAGTCACTTTTCCCTACTGGTGTGGTACCTAGTTGGTTGGCTAGACTGCGTCCCACGGACTCACACTAAAAAGCATTTGATAAACAAAAATTAAATGTAGTAGGTCTTAAACAATAATAGAGGGTATAAAGTGAAAAAGTACTAAGAGTTGAGGGTGGATCTTAGGGGAGATAGAGGAGGGGGGGTCTAACCATCAATTGGCAATAGATACTCAGGATTGGAGCTTCTTGCCTACTTCACCTCTACATGTGCTCTTGTTTGACTTGGGCTTCACCAGATATAGGACATACCATCACATACACTGTGGATTTATATGTGCAGAGACCTGGTTGTTTCCAGTCAATATGGTTTCCTTGTATTCATCACCCACCTCTGCTGTTTTCCTTTCTTTCATTCCCCTCTTATGAAATGAAATATTTGTCTTGGAAAAGGGAGGATAAAATAGTTGTCCCACACAGTAGCTGGATTAAGTGTAATAATCAGTAAGTGAGATGTCATTAAACTACAAAGCTTCTGTACAGCAAAAGAAATAATCAAATAACCACTGAGTGAGAGAAAATCTTTACCAGCTAGACATCTGACAAAGGATTAGTAACCATAATATACAAAGAACTCCATAAATAAAGTATCAAGAAAATAATTGACCCAGATTATGAACAGATGATTATCAAATGAAGAAGTAAAAATGGCTAAGAAATATCTTAAAAACTGCTCAACATGTTTAGTAATTCAAGAAATGCAAATAGAAACCACTTTAACATTCCATCTTACCTCAATCAGCCTGTGTATAATCACAAAAGTGAAGGACTCAAGATGGTGGCAAGGATGTAGAAAAAGGGTGTTGTTGAAATTCTACCCGGGAGATACCCACACACATGGCATTTCACATCCCTCATCCTTAGGTTTCCAAGACCTGCAAGAAAGGCTCTCTGGACCACAGTTCAAAGAACTCTAATCAAGTTTACTCTGGCTTTCATACAAAGTGAATGGAAACAACAACCAAAAAGAACTTAATATGCCAAGTATCAGCTCCCACCCCCTATATAAGTCCAATGTTCCTGCATGGACTTGGTGACCTCTGTCTTCTGGTTATGACATGGCAAGGAGAGAGCCCGAGTTCCACTTGGTCAACTTTATACATCATCTCTGCCTCTTCCTCTGACAGGGCACAGGTAGCATCCCAGAGTTTAGTTGAGTTCTAGTGAGTATCAAAGTTGGAGGGGTGGCAAGACTTCTAAATCCTTCTTTAGAGAGGCAGGAGTTCTTGAGCATGAGAAAACCTTCAACGTCAAATATCCATCCCTTTCAGAGGACTGCCCACATTATAAAGAGAAATAATCATTCATTGTTGGTGGGAATGCAGACTAGTGTAGCCATAATGGAAGGCAGTGTGAGGAACTCTTGAAAGACTAAAAATGAACTTATCATAGGACAAAGTTGGAGCACTCATTGCCTATAACCACAGAACTCATCATAATGGAATGGTACCTGTACATGTATGTTGTTGCTGCTTACATCACAATTATGAAGAAATAGAAACAACCTAAATGTCCCACAACCTTTGAAAGGATAATTAAAATGTGGTACATCTGCCCAATGGAATACTACTCAGCAGTAAGAAAAGATGAAATTCACAGGTAAATGGATGGAACTAGAGAATGCTATTCTGTGTGAAGTAACACAAAGGTAGAAAACCAAGGGATGTCTATTTTTCCTCATTTTTTGATTGTAGCACCAATCCCCTTATTTGAATATATATCCTGATATAACACTAGGAGCCAAGAAATTAGAAAGGATACAAGGAGGTAAAATAAAATAAAAATACCAAAACAGGGAGACATTAATGTACAGATGTTACTGAGGGGAGGTTCAGAGGATGGGAATATTTGTGTTGGGAGGTGAGTAGAAGGAGAAAAATAGGGGCTATTATTGAAGTGGGAGGTAAGGAGAGGGGATGATGGAGGTGTTGGGGATGAGAAGGGAGGAGGCAGGTGGTAAGGGAAGAAGAAAGAATAGAGATGGTTGAAACTTGAGAGGCTAAGAAACCCAGAGAAAATAGGACACTACTGTTCAGAATAGGGCATGCTTCAGGGATAGGACTTAAATTAATGAAACAGGAACTGACCTGCAACTTTTCTATCTGAAGTACTCATAATGGTAGACAAAGTGCACACTGCTACATGAAAAATAACCGCTCTATTGGTGCAGTGGAGGCACTGTTGTCTTGAGATGGTAAACAGCTGTATGAGTTGATTTGGAACCGTCTCGATGGGTTTGTAACTTTGAGAACCACTGTAAACTCATCCAAATGAACAAGGCTGGAGAGGACATAGAGCATACAGAAAAACCTTTCAGTGTCATATCTCTCGACGAATGAAATTTCTTTCCATACATTAACTATGGAATTTTGTAATTACAGACAAGCATATTGTATGCCTCTCATCAAAAAGCAATTCTATTGAAAAGATGGAGGCCACTGCAGAATCCGACAAATGGTCAGAAACAGAAAATACACATCTGAAAAATCCCATTCCTAAGAGACACAACTACAATTGAACCTCTAACCATGGAATCTGGGTCAGAGAGAAAATAAGTACACCCCTCTATTCTAACCAGTAATTCTTCCATACAAAATAGTGAAAAATGCAAACAGAAGGCCATAACTAGTCAACCTTTAAATAATGGGAGCCACCAGAGTTTGTATCCCTAGATGGGGCCCCTATGCCAAACCTCATCTACCCATGGCTCAAGAATCATTGAGGAAGAGGTGGAGGAAAGATTGAAAGAGTAAGGGCTGTTGCATGAACATAGAGAGGCAGTGACTTACAATTGAATGTAAGCTTTCACATGTAAACCTGTGGCAATGTAGGCATCAGACATGCAACCCATGCCAATGGGGACAAGTCTCAAAGTGGAGCAGGAGAAATTGATGAGGGACTGACCCTGGCCTGAAAACTATAAGAGACCGAGTACTGTGCAGTGAGGAAGAATATGCCTTGCCTAGGATTCCTAGATATGCTGACTAGACTACAGTGGATCTCCTTATACTGAAGGATATCTGGATTTGGGAGGTTGACTGGTTTGGTAAGTCTTAGCTTGGATTTTTCAATGCATGAGTTATGATTGGGGGTTGGGGCATGGAAGGCACTGGATTTGATTGGGAGCAATTATATGGGTTGTATGAATTTTCAATTAAAAAAATAGGTGTCCCTCCTATGGGTGAATCCTCTGCAGTCTTTTTATTTTTCCTTCATGTCGAATAGTTGTGGTTCACTATGTTAATTGCCATCTCTTAAAAAAATAACTTTTTCTGATGGGAGTTGAGAGAAGATACAAAGTATATATATTATAGATATATATATCTATAGAGATATATATATAGTCATTAGAAGCTATTTAATACTATGTCTCTGTAGAAGAACAATAATTGTAAGTTTTTCTCTATAGCCTGTGTCTTATCAAACTCTAGTTTCTGGGCTCTGATAACAGCATCAGCTATGGATTCTATATTGTTAATTGAGCCTTAACTCCATCAGAAAATCATTGATTTCATCCTTAATATTCATGCCACTAGTAAATCAGTGGGCATACCTTGCCAGGCCGACTGTTTTTGTAGCTTTGCTTGCATTGTTCACAGCTGGGTAGGACTGATGGTTACTTTTCTCTCCAGTAGCATACATAGCATTTTATAATACTATGAAAACTAGCCAGTAGTTATAAAACAAATTCAGCACCAGACTGATTTCTTTTTTTGTTCTATGGCTTTAATATGTAGAGATTTCTGCAATACAGTCTTCCCATCAGTTTCAGGATGGTAACCAATATTCTTAGAGGGTATATAAGAACACCTTGTTTAAAATTTTCTTTTTTAATTTATTGTTGTTATTAAACTATTTCTCTACATCATACATCTTTTCTCAATCAAATTTACTGTCACTTCCCTTTCCATGCTCCCCACCCTACCTGAGTTCCTGCACTCTGCCGTTCATTTCTTGCATCTTTTTCCAATCTTTCCAGAGATTTTTGTTTTTTGTTTTCTGTTTTTATGCTTTTTTTTTCAAAGCAGAGGCTTATTGTTTTGGGGAGAATATCAATATTTTAGTGTCTTTTTTTCCCCTGTTCTTTTGATGTTGTTGTTGTCTCCAAGTTTTAGTGCATATATATTCTTTTTTCACGTGAATCAGAGGATTTTATTTTTATTTTTTGCTAGAAGATGCCATGTTTTTCTTAAGGAAGTGTTTGAAGATTCCTCCTTGGCAAGCCCAAACAACCATCAATCAAGCCCTTGTGCTCCACACTGGGGTCTTTCCTCCCATGGTCACCCAAATGAGGTCCAGGAAGTATGTGTCCTATCTTAATCTTCCTCTACTGGCCTCTGTGATACAGCCTGGGTATTCCAACAATGGCAGTCTATACTCTGAAGAGGCTGAAATCCCCAAAGCTGCTCCATCCACAAGCTGGATATCTCAGTACTCCCCATCTGGCATTGAAGGTTTGGAGGATTACTGGAGAGACACAAGTCTTCAGTCCATATTGGAGGGTTAAAAAGCTGTGTCTCATGTCTTTGAAGCAAAAGCAGTGGCAGCCACTTGCCAGTAAGAATTGAAGACAGGGGAAACAACAGTGCTATCTCTTTTTTTTTTTTTTTCTTTTGTTTATTTACTAAGATCTCAAGTTTTATATCTGAAGTACAATTTCTCAGGCCTTACTGATTATTATTTCTGGTTATACTTAACAATTTCAAAACAAGGAATCCATTACTAGTCTTGGATATTTTGTTGCTGGCCTATGTTGTCTGGTAAGGCTATTGAATTCCACTACAAGGTAAATAATTTTAAACTCTTTTTTTACTGTATATTTATATATTTTAAGACGATTATATTATGGTAGATTTCCTTATAATATTTCATTTTCAAACAGGCTTTATTATTAGTTATTCCTACCTTTTCTGCATATTCTTTCTTGTACTATTATTTCTCATCCAATTTAATTTGTCCTACTGGATCACTTCCCATTTCCCTTTTATATCATGGCACTCCTCCCTTCCAAAGAATTGCCCCCACAATGTTCTTTTTTTTTTTTTTCCAACATTTTTTTTTATTGATGCTTTGTGCATTTCATACATCATTTTCCAATTCAGTTCAGGCATATCTCCCCTTCCCTTCACCCCCACCCCCACCCCAACCGAGATCATGCATTCTGCCATGACTGTCCTGCATATCTCTCTCAGTTTTTTTTTTCCATTTTTTAGCTATAAGTGATAATCCATGAGTACAAGCATACTTCATTATATCAGTTTCCTGACCTGTATAGGTTCTCCCATTGAAATGCAGATATCTAAATATTCAAAGCTAGCATCCACTTAGGAGAGTGACTGTGTAATGTTTGTCTTTCTGGGTCAGCCTTACTTCATGATTATTGTTTTCAGTTATTTCCATATATCTGAATTATTTATTTATTTATTTATTTATTTTCCAAATTAACTTCTTTTAATAGATTGCATATATAGATGTTCAGGTATACTCTAGATCAACTCTTTTTTTTAATTTTATTTATTTTTGTATGTGTATGAGTGTACTGTCTGCATGTAGGTCTGTGCACCCGTGTCGTGCAATGCCGTGGAGGTCAGAAGAAGGTCTCGGATTCCCCTGGAACTGGAGTTCTCCTGTAATTGGAGAACTAATTCTTAGCCGCCATGTGGGTGCTTGGGATCGAACCCGAGTCGTCTGCAAGAGCAGTCGGTGCTCTTAACCTCTAGGCTATCTCTCCAGCCCTAGATCAACTCTTTAAAAGTAGCTTTTTATCCCCACTTTACATGCTTCAAATATCACCTTTGTTACATAAGGTCTTGTATCTAAATGTCCACTTGTACACTGAGAGCTTTAAGGAAAATAGGGGAAAAAGACACAGAGGGAGTTGCCATTTTTAGCAGCAATGAATTCTCACTAACCCCTTTTTATATACTGAATTCAAGTCACTACCATAGGTGAGTACACCACAAAGTCACCAGGTACAAAACTGCTAGCTCGTTTTTAAATTAATAATTAGCCAGAAATTACTCCTACCCCTAAGGGCTTGAGTAGTAGATGTGGATTATAATACAATGCTACAATTGCAACTTGGAGGCACAATGTTCCCATGTCACTTGTTTTAACCTCTCTTAGCAGTCTCTCTTAAGCTGTTTCCAAAAATAATGGAATACACTGATCAATATCATAGCCTTTGCACTGTAGAATGACAAGCTCTTACAATTTTGCTACATGACATTCAGCATCTTGTTCTGTAACTCAGTAATAAATTTCTTACACATACTGTATATCATCTCAAGATACTTGGTATCAGAAAGAAGTGTGTCTGTATCAATAGTTATATAGTTATGCAAAAGAGGCATCATGTCTGTAAAGTAATCAAAGCCAACTTGCTGAAATACCTCAAATATATACCTGAAAATTTTAAATTAATTTTTTATTAAATTCTGAAAAAATACTCCACTGTGTTAATTTACCATAGACACAGGAATGGACTCTCTCAACATGACACTGATAACAAGGGATTAAAAAGGATACTTATCAAATGAGACATCATGAAACTAAAAAAATCTTCTTTAAGCCAAGCATGATGGTGCACACTTTTAGTCCTAGCACTCTGGAGGCAGAGGAAGACAGATCTCTGTGAGTCCAAGGCCATCCTGGTCTACAGATTGAGTTCAAGGCCAGCAGAGGCTACAGGGAGACCCTGTCTCAAAAAAAACAAAATCCTTCTTTATAGCAAAGGCCATCATCAGCTAACTGAGGTAGCAAACAACAGAAAGGGAAAAAAAATCTTTACCAGCTTTTCATCCTACAGAGGTTTAATATCTGGAATATATAAAGAACTAAAAAAAATAAATAAAAATGCATAAAAAACAAACAACTCAACTAAAACTTGTGCCAAACATCTCAACACAGTGTTCTCAAAAAATGAAATGCAATGAGCTAAGAAAACAAATTGTATGTTTAATATATTTAGTCACCAAGGAAATGCAAATTAAACTAAATTTGACTTTCCCATGAATTTTTCATCATACTTATTTTTTTGAAAATATATGACGTGATATTTGTTTTGCTAAGCCTGACCACAAAACATGTAATATGGCTAATAATAAGCAAAAAGACCAAAAAAGAAAAAAAGAAAATATTGAGCAAACTGAAGGATGAGTGAAATTAAAAGTATCTGCTGAATTGCTAGGCCTGGTGGCACATGCCTTTAATCCCATCACTCAGGAGTCATAGGCAGGTGGATTTCTTTGATTTCAAGACCAGCCTGGTCTACATAGTGAGAACCACACCAGTTGGGAGTACAGGGAGACCCTATCTCAAAAAGACCAAAGAAAAGAAAAGCATCTGCTGAAATCAGAAAACAGAAATCATGACTAAACTTATCAATAGAAATTAAGGTGAACTAGTGAGGAAATATGTAGATTTGAAGTAAGAGAACTGATTAGTGATGAACAAATGGAACATAGTAAAAATTGACACATTTTCATCTCAGTTTGGGGGGAACCATTGAGTAAAAATTGGTTAAACTAGTTCCAGAACCATGGAAAACTTTGTTTCCTCATGTACTGTGGCTGTTACAGTACTTCTGCACTCATTTCTCCAATGATTTATGAAACCTGGGTGAGTCTCATCTAGGGGCAGTCACTCTGTAACATGCACAAGACCCAGGCAAACTCACTCATACAAAAACCAACACAGAACTGGAGAAACGGGCAGCAGTCCACAGCATTGGTGAAGAACTACTGACAGCAGATCACTGTTGGGTAAAGATGAGTTCATTGTTTTTAAGGGAGAGATGCTAGATATGATGAACAGGCTACACACTCAGGGACATCTGGGTACACACACCTGATTCGGTAGGCCTAATCATATATGACAAAATGCATGAAATACTGTGGGCAGGCTATGATGAGCTATAAATATGGGAGGGGTTTTAAATAAAATTAATATGTATTACATGAAATGGTAAAACTTTCAATTAAAATATACATTGAGGAAAAGAGAAGAAAAGGATGTGGGAGTTGTAAATGTTAAGATGTCAGGAATCAGTGGGAGATCAGCTCCTCCTCACCACACATTAGCCAGCTGCCCATATTTCTTCAGCTACTATTGGGGTCTTCTGTTCATTTCCCCTGTTCTATGCTCAGTTTTTCTTTCTTTAATTTTGCCTGGGTTTTGTACAGCTGAACCCATTGCTGTAGTTTCACATGAACAGGCTCCCAGAAGCTTGTAGTATTCTATTTCCATATGGCTGTGTACCACCTTTCTCCTTTTATAAAACTGCATTTTATCTCCCCTCTCATGAAGCCCACACTATTGGTAGTTTGTTTTCTCACATTTCTGGGCTGTCAAGTTGAAAACTTCATATCTAAGATTTAAAAGCTAGATTTCAGATATGAGAACCACATTTGATGTATGTCATTCTGGGTCTGGGTTGCCTCTCTACAGATGATTATTTTACTCACATTATTCAGAGCTTCTAATTGAAACACTGAGTATAAAATTCTTTCTTTTTATTTGATAATATCATACTTAAACACTGAATATATAATCTTCTTGGTCCATCCAATGCTATTTGTGTGGAAATATGTTTGGGGTTGACCACTTGTAATTGTATAACCTCTCACGGTGTTTGTCCTTGTAGAAAACTGATTTTCCTTCCCTTAGCAAACACTGATTGCCTGTAGCTCTTCATCTGGAGGTGAAACTGAAAATTTTCCCATCCACATTGCCCTATCAACTCATGGTGACATTTCACAGGTCTTGTTTACGCAACCACATTGTAGAGATTTCTTTGGTACAGCATAATTTTCATGTCTAGATTATACACTGACAGCAGGTATCCTTGTCCTCTGGGATTTAGCAATATTGTCCCCTCTTCTAAGATGTTCCCTAAGACTTATGTGTATGAATAGCATTCTAGATTTAACAGGTGAGGCTAGGAACTACAAGATCAATTATTTGGATTTCAATAAGTTGCAGGTATTGTATATTGTCTCCATCTGTTGTAAAATAACGTTATTTGATGAAGTTTGAGAGCTACATTCATCTGAGAATGTCAGCATGTGTATTTAGAATGTAGCAAGAAATTAAAATGGTTTAGAAAAGTGATAACAGTACATTCACTTCTACAGTCTATGAGCTCTTCAGCCATGCCTACATGGCTATTTTAGTATAAGACAAGTTTTGTTTTAATTTAGTACAGTGAAAACTTGTACCTCAAGGCAAATGTTATTTTTTTCTTTTTTTTTTAATTTGATTTTTGGATCTGACAGTGTCTCCCTTCTTCCATAAATATTAGTAAGCGCAGTTGAACTTGTATCCAGTATAATTTTAGAATACATTTTAATTTATTGTCTATTCCTTTGTATAAACAAATTGTGTTTTGTGAAACGTCTAAATATTCTGTAAAATCACAAATATAATATGTTGATTTCCACACCTTATTCAATTAACTACTTTCTTTCCTTCTTTGAAAATTATATGTTTGAACAGTGAACTTCTACATGAAACAGTAAAATTCTGCATCAAAAAATTTTTAAAGGGATTGAGGAAAAGATGAAAAATATATTTACCAGAATGCATGCGCTCTGGTGGGGTGGGGATGGGGGCAAGGAACAGGGAATAGTCTTGGTTTGATTGGGATATTTTGTGTGAAATGCAGAAAACTTCAATAAAAATTTGGCTTTAAAAATATAGAGATATATAGATATAGATTATATAGATGATAGGTAGATAGACAGATAGATATGGAGATATATATGGAGATAGATATAGATATAGATATAGATGATATAGATATAGATGGTTGCTGGGTGTCCTTTAATCTCAGCTCTCAGGAAACTGAGGCAGGCAGATCTCTGTGAATTCAAGGCCAGCCGGGTCTACAGAGCAAGTTCCAGGCTGGCAGCTCCTACAAGGAGACCCTGTCTAAATTCATGTGGTCAAAAACTGCATGGTTATTACTGACAAGATAAAAGAACCAATGGGCAAATACGCACTTAATAGCATTTAAAAGTGTCGCTCATATAAATACAAACAAAAAGATGTATCCATATGGATATATGTGTTCATGAAACATATAAGGATGTTTTGATCCAGAGGACATCCCTTAGATAAGGGTACGTCAATGAGCTTACAATGGAAATGAGAAATTTTGGTTATTCAGTGATGTAATATTGCATCCTACTATTACAACTCATTGCTTACATGTCTGTTTATATGGTGATGTAAAAAACGACTCTATTTTTAATTATATTAATGTATAGCACATGCAATAATGCCTTTTTCATAATACTTGGATATGATAAAATTATTCCATATGCATATATATATATATATATATATATATATATATAGTGAGTTTAGAGTTTGGAAATTATACTTCGTTAAACATACGTCTTTATTTTGTGGTACAGTGTGGTCTTACACACCTCATGTCTTCTGAATATCCTGATTGTATCATTTTCTTAGTCTTGATTTAAATTCTAGAAACACTGAAAATGATTTAAAAATACAAAATTGTGAAATTACTGATATTTATTGTACTCCATCAATCAAAAATGTCTTTACATCATATCTAACACAATTAAAAACTAGTGGGAGCTGCTAAAAGACCTTTTACTTTGAAGAAAATGACCCTGGAAACACTGAGAGGGGTCTATATCATACAATAGTACTTCTAAAGATGCAGTTTGAAGACTAAAAGCACATATTTTTTAGCAACGAATGGAGCAAAAATTGTTTTCACTGTTGATTTGTTTTAAAATAAAGGCTTTGCAATGCATAAGGAGTTCATTCAATGGTTTGTGTTGTTTCCTGATTATACACAATGTGAAGGTGGGTGGTGAGTGTGCAACTATTAATGCTGAATTCTTCTACACACTATTAAACTTTAGGCACATGTGTGAAAATGATTAGCTACAGCATGCCATCAGTGCATATATAACTCCCTGTTTTATGTAATATTTGGTGTTTTAACCATAAAAGACTAAGTCAATACTGAGTTTCAATTATAAAGGCTTCAAATTAAAATTTAAAATCCAATCCTGTATCACCTGCAAAATGGTAAGCTCCAACTCTTTTATTTTTAATTAATTTATTTTATTGATGTTTTGTGTATTTCATACAACATTTTTCAATTTAGTTCAGGCATATTCCCCTTCGCCTTCCTCCCACCCCACCCAACCCCATCTCTTAATTGGCCAAAGTATAGAGAATAATTCTGGAGAGTGTGGGTCCTTTGACAGGACTCCTATATTAAACGGCATCCACTGAAGTCTAAGGGAGCATTGTGGAAAAGAGGGCAAAATGATTGTAAGAGTTAGTGTAGAAGGTCCATGAAGATATGAAAATAGAGTCTTACTGTACCCTGGGACCTTGCCCATATGAATCTGCAGCAATGGTATCAGCATGGAAAAGATCCATACAATCTCAACCAGACAAAAACCCACCATAGAACTGGGGGAATGGGCAGCAGGCCTCAGGCTACAATCTTGGTCAAAAAACTATTGGCAGCTGATTACTGCTGGATGAGTGAGAGTTCATCTTCCTTAAGGGAGAGACTCTACATGGGCTGACTAGACTCCAGTAGATGAAATTGCACTGAGGGATTTCTGAGTACACTAATTTGACTTGATTGTCCCCTAGACAGATCAACAGGACAAAGGATAAACACAGAGACATCTAAACTGAATGATACAATACACCAAATGGACCTCACAGACATCTATCGAATATTTCACCCAAACACCAGAGAATACACTTTCTACTCAGCACCTCATGGAACATTCTCCAAAATAGACCATATACTGGGACACAGGAAAAAACTCAACAAATATAAAAAGATTGAAATAATCTCATGCATTCTATCAGACCACAGTGCAATAAAACTCATTATCAACAC
>VZQC01012857.1:136653-158406 GCA_009823505.1 Rhizomys pruinosus | reverse complement strand
ATAAAAAAAAAAAAAAAAAAAAAAAAAAAAAAAAAAAAAAAAAAAAAAAAAAAAAAAAAAAAAAAAAAAAAAAAAAAAAAAAAAAAAAAAAAAACTATTGGCAGCTGATTACTGCTGGATGAGTGAGAGTTGATTTTCCTTAAGGGAGAGACTCTAGATGGGCTGACTAGACCCCAGTAGATGAAATTGCACTGAGGGATTTCTGAGTACACTAATTTGACTTGATAAACCTTAACATAAATGACAGAATTCATGAAATCTGAGGGAGGAAGGGGTATGGAAAGGTATGGATGGGGGAGGGGTACAAAGTTGATTAAGATATTTTATGTGAACTATGCAAAAATTCAGTAAAATGTGGGCTCTAGTAACATATCATAGGAGCCATTAAAAGTTATTGGTAATGGAGAGCTTTGTTTAAGTTGCCTTTTATTTTTATGCTGGTGAATTGAAGAAGTTCTCTTTGGAAAGCAACTGGTTTTCCTGATTCTCATTATTAATAATGCTTGGGAATATTTCTCTTTTTGATTGATGATATTTATCACCATATCTCTGTTAGATTTCTCCCTTAAAATAGCACAAAACCATATCTCTTGTATAATCAATGGATCAAGAAATTAGAGCCCACTTATTTTTGTTTCAAACAGAATCACACTGTTTAGCTCAAGCTTTCAGGCTTGCTGCAATCTTGCTAAGAATTTCAAGCATGGAGATTACAATTGTATATCAACCTGCCCTGAAAGTAAGACTAAAAGTCAAGATATGAGCTGGGCATGGTGGCGCATGCCTTTAATCCTAGCATTCGGGAGGCAGAGGTAGGCAGATCTTTGTGAGTTCAAGGAGACCCTGGTCTACAGAGTGAGTTCCAGGACAGCTGGGGCTATAGGTAGACCCTGCCTTGAAAAGACCAAATTAATTAATTAATTAATTAATTAAAGTCATGATATGAGATGATGATATTTTCCAGGCTCTGTACAATTGAAAAATAATAAGAAATCACTGAGTATTCATTGTTGCAATTCTTCAACATTCAAATATTTATTATTGCATCATTAGCTTTGTATGGGAATATTATAATATCACAAAGGAGTGAATGAAGTGTATCTAGAAAAAAAATTTAGGAGTTTTTTTCCTAAAGATCAAAGGATTTTCCAAGGATTATTGGGTTTCAAACTCAATAAGGCTATGGACGAGATTGGCAAACATATTTAAGCAAGCTGTAGGTGAAAAGCAAATTAAGCAGTTCTCAGTGAAGTTTCCTAAGAAATTAACTAACATGGAATGCCTGGAACTGGAGGAGGAACAAAAAGATGAAAAAGTGACAGGAGGACAGAAAATTCCAAGAGAATACCATCAACAATATTGTATGAAAATTACAAAAATTCAATAAAAAGAGGATTTGATATAAGAAAACATCATATCTCTATAATATTACTAAAGGAAACAAATTGAAAAAAATCAAAGACTCTTAATATAATTTGTTTTCAGAGAGATTTTGCTCATTTACAATCTCCTTTCAATATTTAAAGACATGCATCTCAACAGAGAAAACATTTTCCTTAATAGAGAATTTTACTTACATATTATAAATCTATTATGAAATCTATGCTGAAATGTCAAAGAAATGAAAGCAAGCCCGCTTAGACATATTTTTTAAAGAAATTTGCACCTCCTCTGCCAGTGCCTTAGTCACTTCCTCATGAGTGAGCCAGAAAGAAGCTTTGATTTGAAAAACGATGACAACTCCATGTACGTGCCTGCTCTGAATATGCACCAATGTAAGGGGATGTGGAGGAAAATGATGGTTATATATAGCGATGCTCCTTACAATAATTAGAGCCATCTCAGTATGTGTTGTGTCTCAGACTTTAATAAAATATGAAATTAATTTAAAATAACAAGTGTTGAGGGGCTGGAGAGGTGGCCTAGTGGTTAAGAGCGCTGACCGCTCTTGCAGAGGACCCGGGTTCGATCCCCAGCACCCACATGGCGGCCGAGAACCGTCTGAAGCTCCAATTCCAGGAGAACTCCAGTTCCAGGGGAATCCGAGACCCTCTTCTGACCTCCGCGGCATTGCATGACACAGGTGCACAGGCCTGCATGCAGACAGTACATTGATACACATACAGAAATAAATAAAATTAAAAAAAAATCTAAAAATAAAATAAATAAAATAAGTGTTGAATGATAACAGACAATACTGTTATGTGTTCTACTGTGGTTTGAGCTGCATGTCAAAGACATCAAAAAATTGAAATTTAAGAAGTTCAAAAAGAATACAATACACTAAGGTCATTCTATGTCTTTATTAAATAAATAATATTTTATCAGTGGATTCAATGTAACTGCAGTGTCTATCAAGTAATGCATGGTAATTTCTGACCCATTCACACTCCTCAAGAGTAATATGTTCTCATGGTGAAGGTCATATACTCTATAATTTACAAGACTTTTACTGTTCCTTTTTAATGCTTGAATGTTTACAGAGAACAATGCTGTTGTTTCAGTTATGGCCTCTTTTATTATATTATACAAATTTGTGATATGTAACAATGAGTTCTATCTTATTGCCTTGATTATCTATAATCAAGCTAAATATCCTGTATTGTGTCCTCATAATGTCAAATTGCCTAATGACAAATTTTTATAATCCATTTCCTTCATTACATGATGTCTGACTATATATGTCTTTGTGTGATGCATAACAATTTAAAAAGTACAAGTTACCATCCAATAAACTGTTGCTCTCTTTGAGGCCATTATTTGTAACTTTTTGAAAGTGTCATTTATGAATCACTTGATCTCATCTCATTTCTGTTAATGGAACCTTATAGTTTGTCTAGATGAAATGTGTCAAAATAGCTCCAAAATAGTCAACCACCCCCAAATCAAGAAATATACACTCCTTATCAATGTGAAACATAATCTATTTATCTTTGTAATACATCTAACTTCCAAAAATGTGTCAATATCTGTAGAAAATGAATTCCACTCTAAATGGTTTTGCATTGTTAAAGATATAGCAGTTTCTTATCCTCAGCAGTGGGAAAAAATACTTCTAGTAATGAAGCAGCTACTTACCTGGAAGCCTTCTACATGATCTAGCTCTCATAGTTCTAGAAGATACTATAAAAACTACTATGGGAGAAAATTAATCAATGGTTCAACCCAACTCTGAGCCTTAATAACCATAATGACTGGTACATCATAGTACTGTTGTTAAAGCACGGGCACTGTTATCTGGGGTATAATCAGGGGTGTAATCAATAGCTAATTAATTGGATTTAAAGCTCTCTCAGTGGGATTGAATTTATGAGTTGCATTGTAAATAGCCAAATACATGAGTGTAGAGGGGGCATATATCCTTGAAGAAGCTGTCATATCTGTCATATCTCTACACAAATGAAATATTTACCATATGCTAACATGGTTAAATTTACAGACGAGTATAAAGGACATCAATCATCAAAAAATCTTCTTTTTGCAGAAGATGAAGGCTACTCCAGAGTTTCATAACTGGTCAAGCATATATAGCAAATATAGTTCTGAGATTTTCCTGGTCTTAGTTGACATATCAACAGTGGAACTTCTACACATAAGGGTCATGGAACAAAGCAGAACAAGGGGTAAACAGAAACCTGGTGCATAATTCAAATCTCACCAGTGGAGCTTCCTTATACAAAAGAGTTCAATGCACATAGAAGGCCACAACTGGCCAAGATTTAGAGAATAAGAGACTGTAGAGAGTGTGTATCCTTGGATGGGACTCCTATAATAAAAGATATGTCCCATAGTTCAAGGAGCATTGCAGAAGTGGGGGACAGAAAGATTGAAAGAGCCAGAGTTGGTGCATGAACATAGTAAAATAGACGCTTTCAGGCCACTGAAAGCTCATTCATGTGGACTTGTAAAATGGTGGCATTAAGAACAAGTACCTTTGGGTACATGACCAACCCTGATATAACTGGATCGTATTGTAAATTCCTTTTTATTTTCTAAGAGTTCTCGTCATTGTTTTCCATAGTGGTTGCAGGAGTTTGTATTCCCACTACGAGAAAAGGAACATTCCACTCTCTCCCCTTCCTGGCCAGCATTTGGTGACATTCTTTCTGGATCATAGCTAGTCAGACGAGGATAAGATGAAATATTAATATGGTTTTGATCCAAATTCCTCTAACTAGTAAGGATGGTGAACACTTTTTTAAAAATTATTTTTATTTATTTATTTTCATATGTGTATGAATGTACAGTCTGCCAGCAACATTTGTTGAACATGATGTCTTTCCTCCATTTTTTTTAATTATTGGCACCTTTGTCAAATATCGTGTGGCTGAATTTCCATGCACTCATGTTTGTCTCTTCTATTGTGTTTCATAGGTCAGTGTGACTGGTTTTGTGCCAACACCATGTTGTTTTTATATAGTTTGAAATCTGGAATGGTGATCAGCCCAGCATTGATTTTTGTCCAAGACTGATTCATATATCCAGGATCTTTTGAAGGAAATCCATCAACAGTTCAACCAGCTCTAAAGCCTAATTAACACAACAAACAAAACAGCAAGCTATCTTTACTAGTGCAGTAGTGGCACTTTTAGTCTAGTAAGTGATCAATGGCTATCAATGGGAGAGATCAAATGGGCGGTATTGGTAATATAGCCCAAAACATATGGCTGGATATGTCGTAAACCCTATAGAAAATCCAATCTCTATTATATCTATAGGAAAATCTATTTCTTAATGTATGCTAAATATTGATACTTCTACAGTGGAAGCTCTACACCTAAGGCTCATGGAACATAGTGAACAAGGGGTAGAGAAGATAGTAATACATTTCTCAACTCTCATCAGTGAAGTCTCTTCATACAACAGAGTGTGATGTTCACAGGAAGATACAACTGGCTAAGTTTTAGAGAATAGACCGGAGATTATGTGCCATTGGTTAGGACTCATATTCAGCCTTGTCCACCCACAGCTTAGGGACTAGTGTTTGACCAGAAAAGACTTAACACATATAACAGAATGCAAGAAGTCTGGTAGGTGATCTAAGGTTGTGTGTGTGTGTGTGTGTGTGTGTATGCAGTAGCATTTCTAAATTTTATTATGATCTATCGTATGAAATGGACAAAAACACCACAAAATATTTTTTCAAAAGAAATATTTTTGTACTTTGTATTACCACTAAATATATACTGGAAGATATAATTGGATATGAATAAGCCTGAAAAATAGTAAATATAAGTAAATACATGTAACTGTTTTATTTATATAGCAACTGGTATTTTAAACAATGTAATGTGAACATATTCAACCTTCATTCAAAAACACTTGTCATAACTATATCCATCTTTCCATAATCATCCAGCTTTGTGCCCTAATTGTTGGCAAGAAATGCTCACAGGTGCAATGGTGAAAACTTTTTTGGCAATAAAAGTTTTCTAAATATAAAATATGTCCTGCTATTAATTATAATAAACATAACATATTGGGAGAATATTAAATGGAATTTTCAGCTCTTTAAATATTCAAAACTATTCTCTATACAGTCATTTACCAAAGATATACATTTAGATTTTGTCTTGCTATTAAATATTTTAATATTGTCCACATAGTTAATTAACCTTTTGAACTCCACTAAAGAATAGTAGAGAGGAAGACAATTAATGATACTGAAATTTGCTCAGCAGGGTAAGGCTAATCTATTATTATTATTATTATTATTATTATTATTATTATTGAAAAAGCCTTCTATTTTTTTAAGGACTACAGATGATAATAACAGCTGAGTTAAATCAGTGTTTGAATTAACCCACATCTGGAAGGGTAGGCAGAAACAAAGCATTGGGTCAATTGTATGGTATTAATACAGACCAAATACTACGACCACATCACTGGCTTCAGACAATGTTCCAATAGAGGTAGCTAAAAAATATACTTCCCTGGTTTCATCTAACATTTGACAGTTTGCAAGGTCTTGTCCTACATAATTTTATTTGATCTTTAGAACAATTCTGTGAGGTAGGTGGCTCAATATTATTATTAACATTTCAAAGTCAAATGACTTAAAGTTCCTGAAGATAAATCACATCTTGAGTATCATACAGCTCTTTGGTATTGGAGCCCAGGTTCATCAGTCACTTCAACAGAACAATTTACCAAAGACCAAATTTCATTATATTTTTGTGTATGGTAAACCAAGGTCTTATCTGTTCTCCGGCAAGTTAATTTATCTTAATGAGTCATAGGTATATTTTGTCTGAATTTGATGAGGAATGATATTAGAAAAATTGTGTGACTCTTCTCACTCTAATATAAGTCTATGCCAAAAGAATATACTTTGTGTCTGTTCAATCAATAAGGATATTTTTTTACTTCTCACTCTTCCATCTTTAAAGAAGGATTCAGAAAATCTCTACTCCTTGAGATCTACTAGGTTCCTTGTTATAATACAAATATATTTTCCAAACATTTCCCATTTAAGGACTTAGAAGAATTTTAGTATGATAGACATTAATATTATAACTTTTAAGGCTTAAATTATATTACACTGTATAATAAGAATATATTCTTTCAGATATCTGAAATAGGAGGTAATTTATGAGTTACCTTGGTTTTTCAAACATAGGTGACACCCAACCAGGGTCACTAGGCTATTGTAATTATGAAATGTGTATAAATACATAGATCCAGATACACATAATACCTCTCTTTCTCTCTCTCTCTCTCTCTCTCTCTCTCTCTCTCTCTCTCTCTCTCACACACACACACACACACATGCACACACACAAACATCTGTACACAAACACATGAACACATACACTAAAACACAGTGAACAAGTGTGTGGTTTAGCACATGGAAAAATTAAGAAAATTGTTGTGCTTGTGCATATTATTTAAAAGTTGCCTGGTATTGATTTTCTCCTAAATAACATTCAGGATTAATGAGTACTTAAATTTGGAAGTTCAATGCAAATGTGAACTTAACATGAGGAAATATTAATTATTACCTGGAAATTCTTTTTCATATAATTCACCAATGTATTCATTTATTGATGCTTATCTTTAAGCAAAATTTCATTGAACATTTATTAAACTACCTGAAGAATAATGATTGCTTAATACATATTTTTCATTGATAATGGGATTATTGAAATATTGGATGTAATGTTAAGCATTTTGAAGTAAGTTTGCTCAGAGAACAGATAACATGGTGGTTGCAAATGGAGGCAATGATCACCTCATATTGATCTTATGGCCAGAATAAAGTATTAGGATATTTTGCCATGACACAGGGAATGATAGGCTGAAGATTGATTCCACTAGGGCACTGGAGAGAAGGTTCAGTGGTTAAGAGCACAGTTGCTATTGCAGAGGACCCAGGTTCCATTCCTATCACCTTTAACAGCCATGCATAATTCCAGTTCTTAGGGATCCGGAGTCCTCTTCTGATCTCATCAGGCATTACACAACACAGGAAATACACTTATTCACATAAAATTGAATTAATAAAGTATTTTTAAATGACTGAAATGACCAGTTATTTACTTCTAAAAATTTTATGTAACTATAGTGAAAAGGAACTCTTTTTACATATTTATTTTTATCTTAGGTGTATGTATATTTTGCATACATGTATGTGGCTGTACAAATGTGTATGCTTCCCAAGTAAGCCAGAAGGTGACATTGTATATTCTTGCAGTGGAGTTACAGAGAGTTGTTAGCTACCATGAGGATGAATGCAAACCAGCACAGGTCCTCTATAAGAGCAGCCAGTGCTCTTAAACTGCTGAGGTTTCTCTTCAGGTACATGAAAAGTTCTGAAAATATCTACATAATTTAAATAGATTTTAATATTGTATACATTAATACTAAGGTAATACTCATGAATTTATTCAACTGCACTTCCAGTGTAGGCAAACTCAAGTATTTGCACAGTATCCACAACCAAGAAATCTGGTGCATTCTGTTTGTAAATCTGATTTTGTAAATTGTGAAATGCGGGTTTTTGTTTGTTTATTGAGACAGGGTCTTCCTGTAGCCCCTGTTTGCCAAGAACTCACTATATAAACCAGGATACTGTTAGTATAACTAATATGCACATAACTCTGCTTCCCACGTTCCAGGATTAAAAAAGTGTACTAAAGTTCTGCAAATAGTATTTATTTATTTAAGGTTTGTTTGTTTGCTTGCTTGCTTTCTTGTTGAACTGATTTATTGAGCCCTCATAAATGCTCTTAAATGAAAAGATTCAAATCTGAACTGTGGGGGGCTATTTGTGGGGTGTCCCATTTATTCCCAGGATGATCAATGTGGAAAACTCTCACAGGAAAGCACACTACCCAGATTCAAGTTAAGGTCCAAATACAGAGAGAACTTGATTCCAAAATGCCCGGTTTATGTAGACAGCATGACTCAATTTCCAGGGCCAAATCCTTAACCTTTTCATCACTACATCTCTCCACATGGGTGTGGTCAGGGAGGACCCATTGGTTTACAATGCTACCCATCTTAACTAAATTTTCCCACATCTTGCCCTTTAAATTTTATTTGTTTTTGTTTTTGTTTTCTGAGAGGCAGGTGAGCCCATGGGAAAGGCTAACAACACAAAGCAGTCTGAGTTTTGAATACCTCAAACCTGTTTTGAGTACCAGGCAGTGGGTGGAAGGTCATACCTGAAACTTTATTTTCACACTAGGGAAAATTAATATCCAAAAATATCCAACCATGATGTGAACCAATTGTCAAGCATAAGCAATGAATGTAAGTAACATTCATGTAAAACCAATTAGCAACTATCTATGTCCAAATTTTGAACAACCCAAGGTTCCCATATTCCAATTGGAGAAGTTTGTATGTACAAGCATGTTGATCAAGTAAGAGTCCAGTCTATATTGGTGTAGTTTCACAATTCACCCCAATATCCACAGCTCTTACATTCTATCATGCCTCCTCTTCCACAGATTGTTCCCTAGGCTTTGAGAAAGGGGCACAAGTGGGTGAGAAGCAAAACAGTCTACTTTCTCTGGAGATGTCATTTTGGAGTCTAGTCTGTTCAGGTTGTTTCCTCTCACGGGGTTGACAGTTTATCCAGGGGTGCCTTTTTAATCCTAGTAACAAAGCACAACCAATTAGATGTACAGGCATTTAAACAGCACTAATTATTATGGCAAGCTAAGTTGTGGCCATAGACATAGATGATTGGAAGGTATGCTAAGCCATGAACTGTGGCGTTTCTGTAAAGGGTGACAAGTTATTATTGTGCCTTATAACATCTCCTAACGACTAGAAGACATGAGCTTATGTCATCAGCCATGAGCTATTCCTCCAAGGAGAGAGCTAATTACCAATTCAATTTGGGATATAGGGACATATGGCTGCCACTGACTGTGCAATATTTCCAGGCAGTTGAGATGTAGCTGATACTGACAGAGGTGACTTGCTTGACTCAAGGAGACCAATATTTTGCTTCATGGCTTTAGTGGCCTTTGGTAACACTCTCTGGCATTCTGGAGACCAACTATACCCTCTTGTGGTCTCAATACATCTTTCCCATGCTTACATGAGGTCTTCAGCAGCAGGGCCTAACTGCCACTCTTCTCGCAGGTATCTTAGTTTATACGCAAAAGGCCTTTATCTTTTGGGGGCTTGGATCCCCTAGTCAACTTCTCCTTGGCAAAATAATCCATTGCTGATATCAGAGCTCTCCTCTATTAATATATTCTGTTTAATTACACAGTTTATAATGACTTTAATATTATATTTGAATCTGGATAGAGAATTATCCTTTCACAGTTCCTATGTCTATAAGCCAATTAAAGAAAGTAGTTATACCTGTTTATAAGAAATTACTACTATAACAGTTGGCTCTAATTTGCAGTTAGGGAGTGACTACATTACCATCATGTTTTTCTTTTTCCTATAAAAGGGAGAGGTAGGAAGGTTTTTCATATTAAAAGTTTGGAGCATCTGGAAGGTAAAATTCCTTAGGACACATTATAAAAAGTTATCCCAAATAGAATTCAAAGAGATTCTTGGTGTCTCCGACTCAGGAAGTCTGAGGTTCCTCTTCCCTTTAATTTTCAGATGGGCCAGCCTCTCTGCTGGCATTTCCTGGTCCATCCTGCATAGCCAAATGTTGTACATTTTCAGGCATTTAGGTTGGTGTTTTTAACTGTGTGAACATATAAATCCCCTCCCATTTTTAGTTGCAAGATCTCAAAATTTAAAATTTATCAAATGGTTTGGAATACAGAGCTTTCCATTTGTATCACAGAGGAAGGACTCCACCACCTCCCTCTTTTTTTTTTATTTTTTATATTTTGACTTATAGATTCCTAAGTTGTATTACACATACCTATAAACAGGAGCCAAGGTGTAAGTTTCATCAAAATCACCCAAACAGTTTATCATTGACTGTATGCTATTTATTTGGGATGTAAACTTATACTTAACTTCTTTAGTTAAATTGTCTTACAGGCAAAAGAAAATGTCACAAAGTGATAGTGTATAACACAGAAAAACAGAGAGACCATTTGAGTACCTTAACACCAAAGTTATTGTTGGAAATTCAATACAAATTATAAATAAAGAATTAACATTTTATATTCCCAATTAGTCCAAATGTATTACCATTCCCAGCAAAACCTTCAACGAAATTTAACTAATATAGACATTTTTACCAAGTCTTAAAATATCCTATAATATGTAGACAAAGCTTGGGCAAAGTTGAATACCTGCCAAACAAATTTCAACCAAATATACACCTTGTACTTTAAAACTATATGACTAGATGGGGGCTGGAGAGATAGCCTAGTGGTTAAGAGCACCGACTGCTCTTGCAGAGGACCTGGGTTCAATCCCCAGCACCCACATGGCACCTAAGAACCGTCTGTAACTCCAATTCCAGGAGAAGTCCAGTTTCAGGGTAATCCCAGACCCTCTTCTGACCTCCACGGCATTGCACGACATGGGTGCACAAACGTACATGCAGATAGTACATTCATACACATACAAAAATTTAAAAAAATAAATTAAAAAAATACTATATGACTAGAGTATGACTTCAGAGAAATCAAGTCCATTAACTTATCCTGTTTATTTTGTATTTCTGTATAAATCTCTACTGAAATACCTTTCTATATAAATATATGTTATTTTTATTTTATTTTTTATTTTTTGGTATTTTTGAGACAAGATCTCCCTTTAGTCCCAGCTGGCCTGGAGCTTGCTCTGTAGACGAGGCTGGTCTGGTACTCACAGAGATCTTCCTGCCTGTGCCTCCTGAGTGCTGGGATTAAAGGTGTGCACCACCACGCCCTGCATGTTATTTTTAAATATGCCATTTTAAACTGCAAACCTTAAAGAGTGAATTTTAATGATCATCTTCTTCCAAGCTCTTGGAGATGCCTTCTCCAGGTCTGGCATGAAAACCTGCTTTAAATGATTTTTCAATATCTAGCTCTTTCTTAATAAAATTTTCTTTTACATTTCTTATGCCTATTAGTTAATTAAAGACTAGCTATATTTGCCCCATGAGAAATTGTAACCATAGCAGTTAGCTATTTTGTACTTAAGGAACAATTGCATTACTATCATAATTTGTTTTCTTTTAAGGGAGCTTCTACAAAGCTTCCTTTGCCACGAACAGGTAGAAAGCAGTCCTGCTAAGGTAAGGGAACACGGTGGCCACTTTGTGCACACTGTGGTGAACTGACCTCTTGGTACAGAAGTCAGTCAGTTACTTCTTTAGCCTGACCTGAGAGGTAAATCCAACTCAGGTCCTTAGCCTGGGACAATGAGACACATTTCCCACTTTGGCCCTGACTTCACACCTGCCCAGAGACTGTTGAATGCTAAACAGGAATTTCAGGCTGATGTTTGTAGCCCTATCTTCAGCCTTTGTCCACTCACACCACCAGCTAAACAGATTGGTGGTCCACATTGGAAACTTTTTCTAACACACTGGCGACCCAAATGAAATGCAGACCTGAACACCAGCTACCCAGATTGGTGGTCCACACCAGAACCATTTTCCAACCCACTGGACACTCGAATGAAATGCAGGCCTGCCTTGGCCTGTATGCACCAAATAATTTTAAAAAAATGAAGGCCAGGAATTCCATAACGATATTAATGGAATTCGCAGTTTTTTTTTAAATTTTTTATTTTTCCTTTTATGTTTGTTTGTTTGGTTTATTCCCAAAGACCCCAAAATTTACTAACACTTTAATACTATGAAAACCTGGTTGTATCTTTGTTTCAGATGTTCAAAGGGTGTAACCAATAAGTAGCAGTGTAGATCCATTAAGATATTCAATGAATTTTTATTATTTTTAATAGATAACCCATAACCTTTGTTGAAATTGAATTATGTGTTGGCTATTTAAAATAAATCTATGTCCTGAGAAGAAAGGGCCAAGTTCCAACTCAGAGGCAGTGTTTTTACTTGTATTATAGCTGTAAACATTAAAATATACTTAGAACACAAGTACACACATCCATACACACATGTGCGTGCACATATACATAAATATACACATAATTATAAAAAAGGTTTGTTAGGTTGACCTGTAAGAGACAAAAGTCACATTATTATTTGATGTTCAATGAGAAACAAGAAATTTTTATAATTTGTCATAGGGTTATTTTTTACATAATTATAATAAATGTCCTAGTAACACACAAAAAACTGAGATCCATATGCCACCTCTTCGGCTGATTCCCAAACACTTGGCTTCAATGAAATATCCCAAAAGTCTACTGCTTTCTTTTCCTATCTTGTCCCTATTGGTTACCTATCCCTAGGCTGTCCCTATGCTAAGTCTAACTGTCTCTATCCTATTTACAAATCCAAAGATTGAGGAGGGTGCCCAGAATTAGATAGGTCAAAGTTGTTTGTAGCCTTGGACTGATTTGTCTTGTATTATTATTAAAGACTTTGGAAGTATAATAATTATCCATAATCACAATAATTATAACTATTATTAACTATTATCAATTATCAATAATTATTATTAACCATTATTAGTCAAAATCATCATCATTAATAGTTACTATGAATAATAATTTTCAAAAATAATAGCCAACAATGGTGAACAATTTATTATTAGACTGAATTATTATCAATTATTTTTAGTAACTATATTCAAAAATAATAGTAATTATAACTATTAATAACAATTACCAACAATAATCAACAACAATTTATCATTAAACTGAATATTATGCATACTATAAACCTAATTAAAAATTTTTAGCATTAAGGGGTATAAAACACACATTCTTTATGAGTTGAATCTTTGTTTACAGTTGGCTCCTAATTGGATTTAAACCTGTAGGATTATAGTGAATTAAATGCAGGAACTTTCATTCACTCACACATACATACAGTTTGAAGATGAGCTTAAAGAAATGTAAAACTTTTTTTTCAAAAACTTTTTAATTTAAATTGAACCAAAATATCAGTTCATGTTGTTAAAGAGGCTTTTACTAAGAGTTCTTAAAAAAAATAATTCTTAGGAGCAAGTTTCTGTTGTTAGAACACCATGGCCTGTAAACTTTCCTAGAAATCCATCTGTTTTGTCTCCAAAATGCTGAAATTAAAAAAACTGTGTTACTTTACGTCAAAATTTAAAAGGCATGACTTGGATAAATTTTTCTTAAGACATTAGCCAGGCATGGTGGTGCATGCCTTTAATCCTAGCACTTGGGAGGTAGAGGCAGGCAGATCTTTGTGAGTTCAAGGCCAGCCTCTTCTACAGAGTGAGTTTCAAGACAGCTGGGGGTACAGGGAGACCCTGTCTTGAAAAGACCAAAAAAAAAAAAAAAAAAAAAAAAAAAAAAAAAAAAAAAAATANGGTATACACACAGCAGGCAGGCTGGTTGCACCAGAGCACAAACCAAGTGTAATCAGGAATTCTGTGGGAAAAATCTTTAAGGTGAAACACAGTTAAAATGATCAAGATAAAAGTAAATCAACCAATTAAGTTTAATTGTGCACATATTTTGACTCAAAAGATATCTAGGGTACCCCTGGTTAAATAAAAATATTACATTTTAAGTTAAGCATACTGAAATGGATTTGAATTACTTAAGTAATATAGCTAGCTGAACTCCAATTTTGGATCCACAAATAGCCAGCAGGTTTAGGTAGAAAGAGTTAGATTTAGAAATAGTTACCAAAAAAATCCACAAGAAGACAAGAGAGCAATACACTTTTATCTAAAAATGGATTTAGTATGCAAAATTTAAGAGAAAGTTAGTGGCCAAGTTTAAAATTATCTTGAAAAAGGTTGTTCCCTTTTTTAAAACTACTCTTGGTAGGATGTTTTCTGTGAAAGGCCTTAATTTGCATCAGAAAGTAGTAGGCTTCAACCTTGGCTGATCCCTAGAGCTACCAGGAGAAAATTTACATTTGAACAAGTTAAGCTGGAACTGAACCTGAGAAACTGGTTTCTCACAGTATGAGATGAAGTCTAGTTTTTTTCTTTGGAAATTAAACCACAAAGTTTTATTTTAGACCTGTAAAATTATTGAAAATGATTCCAAGTCTATTAAGCCTTTATATTAAACTGAGTCTTGAAGTCACTAGCTTTTATAGTCTGCAGGAGTGACCAAACCAGGACACATATGCCTGGAGGTGTTAGGGTTTGAGAATCCGCATGAGACACACCAAAGGATGGAAAACCAAGACTTTATTTCAGGGGAAAAAAAGTAAACTAGCATGCTGGGAGGGGAGGGAAAAGGCTCTGACCCAGATAACTTGGCTCAAAGGCCTTTTATACAGGGTCTAGGGGAATTTTAGCTGGGTTTGGGTAACTTCTAGCCTTATTGGATAATAACAGGCTTACAGCTCATGGTTAGGTCAGCCCAAGGGCACCCCACATACCAACAGTTATCTTTAGACACAATCCTGCTACTGGAATGAGGAAATATTGGGTCAGTCCATCTGCCCTCACATACCAACAGTTATCTTCAACAAGTTTAAGTTAGCTGTTCTTGAGGCCTTGAGCAACTGTCTTTGCGCAATTGACCTTTTCCCTGAACTGGGCAGTTCCAGTAATGGTGGCTATACTCAAAATGAGTCAGTGTGGGCCTCTCTTACAGAGGGTATTGGGATACTCTCTCTGAGACAAACCAGAGCCTGGCAGTTTTCATCCACGTGTATAAAGCCACATGTTCCCAGATCACGTCCCATCCACTGAAAACAACAGGAGAGAGGCTCCATGGCAAAGACAGATATTAGGAGAGAGAGAAGAAAGAGAATAAAAAGGCAAGATTTAGAGGTTCCCATACCTAAATTTGTCAAGGTTTCCTCCAGCCCCACATCTGGATGCCATTTGTGGGGCCATTTGTGGGGTGTCCCATTTATTTCCAGAATGATCCATGTGGAAAACATGCACAGGAAAGCACACCACACAGACTCATTTTAAGGTCCAAATCAGAGAGAGCTTTATTCCAAAATGTCCGGTTTATAGGTTTATATAGTTATATAGACAGCATGACTCAACTCCCAGGGCCAACTCCTAAACCTTTTCATCTCTACATCATACCCCATGGGTGTGGCTAGGGAGGTCCCATTTCTTTAGAATGTTACCCATCTTAACTAAATTTTCCCACAGAACTGAATAGTTTTATGTTGCTAAGTGTATTAATCAGGATTCTATAGAGGGAGAGAAGAGATAATATGAACACACACACACACACACACACACACACATTATTAGAGCAGCTAACACTGAGATAGTAACAGTGGTCTCACAACTGAGCAGCAGTTGCTCAGTCCATGAGGCTGTATATTTCAGCAGCCCCAATTTTTACATAAGTAAATGCTGGAATTAGTGTTGGCATTTTCACCACATGCATACCTGATGCTAGCAGAGACCCGAAGAATGTGCTGGATACATTCAAACTGGAGTTACTTTTTTTTGCTTTTTTCTGCCACATGAGTACTGGGAATGGAACTTCCATCCTCTATAAGATCAGCAAGTGGTATCAAGAGAGTGCCATCTCTCCAACTCTGAATTATAGGTTTACATTCAAGGATACTTCTGACCTATTCTTGCTTCTGAGGCCATCAAGCTCAAGTCTAGAACTTGAAAATAACAAATTTTCTGATTTCCTTAAGGTATATTCTTACACTTTGTATTACAGATTTAATGTCTTTTTTATTCTTTTACTGATCTCTCAACACTTCAAAGACAACCTTGCATATCCTCATTTTTTTTTTAATTAATTTTTATTGATGCTTTGTGCATTTCATACATTTTTTCCAATTCAGTTCAGGCTTATTTCCCTTTCCCTCCCCCCCACCCCCACCCCATCCCAGATCATGCATTCTGCCATAACTGTCCTGCATCTTTCTCTCAGTTTTTTTTTTCATTTTTAGCTATAAGTGATAATCCATGAGTACAAGCATCCTTCATGCAAAACCTATCTGCAGGCTGTTGTGCCCAAACACCTACAGCCCCACCATCCAGTGGGGGGTGACAGGTTGTTTGTTCAATCAAGTTGATCAAATGAGTGTCCAGACTACATTGCTGTAGTTTCACCATTCACCCCAATCGCAGCCCTTACATTCTACCACGCCCCCTCTTCCGCAGGTTGTTCCCTAGGCTTAGAAAAGGGGCACAGGTGGATGAGAGGTAAAACAGTCCACTCTCTCTGGAGCTGTTGACTTGGACTCTGGTCAATTCTGGCTGTTTCCTTTCATGGGCTGACAGTTTGTCCAGGAATAACCTTTCGATCCTACTAATGAAGAACAAGCAATTAGATATATAGGTATTTAAGCAGCACTAATAGTTATGGTAGGTTACTTTAGCATAGACACATGTTTGGATATGTTAATCCATGAATTACAATTTTCCCCCCTGTTAAATATGACAGGGTCTTACTGTGGCTTATAACATCTAACCTGTAGAGGATGTAAGCTTGTGGCATATCCTCATTAATGAACCTCACATAGCACAATTCTTAACCCTGAATACCTGAGTAAATGTTTATTCTCTAAAAATGAGGATCAATGTAAAAGTAAAATAATGGACTGAATTGCCTTTAAGTATCTGTGCCAAGCATTGATGTTATTTTAATACTATCAGTAATAAGTTATATTACTTTTATTAATACAGTCAGAAATAATAAGAAAAAAATACTAGAAAAAATGGAAAAGGACACTTTTCTTTAAAGTAGGTTATTTTAACTAGAATTTAGCTACTTTCTATCCTGAGATTATTTTAACTCTAATTTAGTAGTGAATGGTAAAAATGCTAAGATGTGTGTGTGTGTGTGTGTGTTTCTGTATTTGTGTGTGTGTTCTGTATGTTTATGTGTAAAGGATATGACCAATGGATAAAAACACAGAGTAAATCATTTCATGTCTATTTTTCCCTACAGAATTCCAGACACATTTTAATAGAACCATATAAAAACCTACTTTGACCTTTCCTGTCTACTAAAGAAGACATTTTAAGAGATAAGAAAATAAAATATGGTAGTTTTTCTGTTATCCTATATTTGAGTATGATGTTATTATAAATACAAAATTGATGTGTAGGAAAATAATAATTTTATAATGACTGTTTCAAAGGAGAAATAACAAAGGTGATTAAATCGAATGCCTATAATGCAGATATTTGTCACTTAACCTTGATGAAATTGTGTCTCTAATGGTAATTTCTAATTCATGAAAAAAGCATGGTTTCATGTTTTCCATTGTGTTATCATTCTTCCTTGCTACATCTCTGAAAAGTTTAGAATACCCTTATGTAACTATACTGTGTTCAATGTATAATCTCCACTGACAAGCTTAGGACAATGAATGAAATTTTATATGAGTTTTCACCTTGATTAGCAAAAAGGGAATATTTTAAGGCATTCAAAAAGCATAAAGAAACACCAGATTTACCAAAATTTTCACAAAACAAAAATCACTCTGTACAATTATTTAACAGAATGGAGATCAAAATATCATTACATTTTACCTGGAACTAAGATGTTGCATCAAGTATTCTAGTATACTGGAAAGTTCTTAGCATCTTAATAAGTTCATGAATAATTTCATAGGTAATATGATTTTAAATGTAAATGTACAGATCACTATTTGCTGAAAAATTAGGTTCAATGATGATGTGTCCCAATTTGAAAAGAGAATTTATTTTTCTGTGCAATTTAATATCTGTAGCCAGGTTTTATACTTGAATATTATTCAAAATGACAATAGATGTTTTTAACATCTTCATGTATTGTAAATAAATTCCATTATATATAAATATAATATTATATATTAATATTATGTATATAATGGAATTTATTAATTAACTTACTTTTAAATAATCATGATATATTTAACTTATAATTCAATATAGTCTATATTATATACAAAATATTATTATTATATATATATATATATATATAATGTATTTTATGTATGCATATGCCTATAGAGTCAAATTTGTCCCTTCAAATGCCCTTGGTTGTGAGTCTATCCACTAAGACCTTGTTAATCTAAGGGAAAGGGTCACATCCTTGTGAGAGAATGAGTTTCCCCTGTCCAACAGCCAGGAGCTACCAAGGTAGGTAGATGGTTTCTTGTCAATTTCCCCATGTCTGTGCTGGGATTTTGTCTGGCTTGAGCTTATATAGTATTTGTGTATGCTGTCACTATTGCTTTGTGGTCATATGAGTAACTGCGCAGTTGTCTGGGAAACTCTCTTTCCTTAAGTTGTTCTACTACTTCTTCCTTTTAATCTTTCCACAACCTATTTCATAATAATTACTGAGCTTTTGGAGGAAGACGTTTGATACACATTTCCAATTAGGATATTATAACTCTTCAGTTTCTTACGTTCTACATGTTTGTCAGTTGTGGTTTTCTGTGTTAATGATGTACTGCAAAAGGAAGATTATCCGGTGAGAGTTTAGAGATGTATAAATCTATGTGTATATCAATATGTCATTATAGACCATTTTAGTACTATATTCACTTATTAAATAATAGTATTTGTCTAGCATTTATTGCCTGTGTTCTGTTTACTCACAGATTATGGGGCTGGTTATCAATGTCAGATATCAGGTATATCCTCTGTAGCAGAAATTACAACCAATTAGAAAATGATTTGTTACTTTCATAATATTCATGTAACTATTGCACCAGAGGTCATAAATTGCCTGTCCAGTTGTTGTTGCAGCTTGCATTATTCAAGCTGAGGAAGGTAAAAGATTATATTTTCCAGTGAAATGTATGGCAGCTCCAGCCCTATGGCAGATGGCCAGTAGAAATGAAGCTTGGCACAATGAACCCACTTAATTCGTTTTGATTCTTTCTATAGATCATGTATGTAGTATGTTTAGAAATGGAGTCTAAGCTGAGCGTGGTGGTACGCACCTTTAATCAGGAGGCAGAAGCAAACAGATCTTTGTGAATTCACAAAGCCTGGTAGGTGCTGGGTGCAGCATCAAGGTGAATTGTTGTTTGATTTATTCTAGTGGTCTCTGGCTAGATTGGCTTTTGTGGATGTGGGGGCGGAGTTATCCTCCCAGGTGGTATAAATGGTGGGTTTGTGTGAATCTTGAGATTCAAGATCTCCCAAGACCACCTGAAGCAAAGGTACTAAAGACACCCCATAAACCAACTGGAATTAGGAGGATATCTGAAGGAGGCAAGCAAAACAAGCCTTCAACACGGTGAAGAGGCATTTGGGACTCACATTGGAATTGCAAGGAGAAGCCCATATGCCAGGAACATGAAGAGACAACATCAGAAAGATGCAGGATAATTCTGCACCAAGATCAACCAACCCTGTAAAAGATTCCTACAGTGGGATCCCCCTGGTGATGGCCCAGGACACAGATATCAGTAGCACAACTACGAACATGCTTAAAGAAGTACAAGATTATACCTTAGGCTTAGAAACGGGGCATAGGTGGACGAGAAGCACAACAGTCTACTTTGTCTGGAGGTGTCGTTTTGGACTCTGATCAGTTCTGGCTGTTTCCTTTCATGGGTTGAATATTTGCCTAGGGATAACCTTTCAATCCTACTAATGAAGCACAAGTGATTAGATATAAAGGTATTTAAACATTGTTAATTACTATGGTAGTTTAATTTGGTATAGACACAGATGTTTGGATGGAGTGTTAATTCCTGGATTATTATTTTTTTTTTCCTGAGAAAGATGACAATGTCTTACTGTGGCATATAACATCTCCTAATCACTAGAGGGTATAAACTTGTGGCAACATCCATGAGTTATTCCTCCAAGGAGAGAGCTAGTAGCCAAATAAATTTGGGGTATACAGACATATGGCTGCCCCTGCTGTAGATACTATGCAACGGTGGCAGCCAAGCGGCTATATATATTTCAAATCTAATTGGCTATTAGCTCTCTCCTTGGAGGAATAACTCACAGTGGATGCCACAAGCTTATGTCCTCTAGTGGTTAGGAGATGTCATAAGCCACAATAAGAACTTGTCACCCTTTATAGAAAAACCACAGTTTGAAGATTAGCATACCATCCAAGCATCTGTGTCTATGCTCACATCTTAGCTTGACGTAATAATTAGTACTGATTAAAGGCCTGTACATCCAATTGCTTATGCTTTGTTAGTATGACTAAATAGGTATCACTGGATAAGCTGTCAACCCATGAAGGGAAACAACCTGAACAGACTAGAGTCCAAAATGACAACTCCAAAGGAAGGAGACTGTTTCTTTCTCACCCACTTGTGCCCCTTTCCCAAAGCCCAGGAAACAAATTGCGGAAGGGGAGGCGTGGTAGAATGTAAGGGCTGTGAAGAGATAGGGGTAAATCATGAGACTACAGCAATATAGTCTGGACTCCTAATTGATCAACATGCCTGTGCATACAAGCTTCTCCATCTGGACTATGGGAACCTTGGGTTGTTCAAATTTTATACATAGATACTTGCAAAATGCACCAATTACCTAATTGTATGGCAAACTGTGTAACATCAATGTTATCTGCAAACAACTGTGTTATTATATGTAGAATCCCTTAAAAATAAACAAATAATAATAAAAAAGTAAAAAAGTGTAATCAGTGGCATCGAAGTTAGAACAGGTAGCAGGAAACATCTAATCTAGAGTCCAATTATGAAATGTATAGCAAAAGATAAAAACAGTTTACATGCCCAAAATATTCTGTTACTTTGTAAACAAGTAGCATTGCAAAGGGGGAAGGATATTCTATCTTGTTTATCATACCAAAAATAAACTCGCTTCATTCTGGACCAATAAAAAAAAAAGTACAAGATTATAAAGAGCAAATCAAAGAATTAAGAAAAGAGAATGAAGAACTCAAGAAGGACCTAGAGACAGTGAACGACAAACTCCAGAAGGAAGTGGAAACACTGAAAACATCACATGCTGAAAAAGATAAGGAAACCAAGCAGTGAACCAAAGAGCTACAGGAAGAGATTGAGAAGCTCCAAAATGGTAATGCATCTGAATTAAATGGAGATATAATTCGCTGTTGCCCACATTTGCTTTACATAAAATCTGTAGAGCAAGAACTTTGGGATTGACACATACAAATGTTCTCTATAATTTCTCTCTTGTATAGTATCACCTTGTAGCATTCTCTTTAAGATGATTTAACGTAAAAATTAAGTTTGCTTCCCAAGTTAATCATATATAGTCACCCAAAACAACATGGGTGAATTTGATGAAATCTATGCCTTGACTCCACCCTATAGTCATGTATAATACAACTATCTTCTGGAGACTCATACGCTAAAAAAAA
>VZQC01012857.1:91992-134276 GCA_009823505.1 Rhizomys pruinosus | reverse complement strand
AATACATGTCCTGAAAACCAACATTTAAGAGAATACTTGAAACAATTCAAAGGACAGAATAAATCAACCATCCCCAAGCACCTAGGAAGAGAAATCTATGAAAGCATAACTTCAGCTGGGCGTGTTGGCACAAGCCTTTAATCCTAGCTCTTGGGAGGCAGAGGCAGGTAGATCTTTGGGAGTTCAAGGCAAGCCTGGTCTACAAAGCAAGATCCAGGACAGCCAGAGCTACAGGGAGACCGTGTCTCAAAAAGACCAAAAAAAAAAAAAATGTATAACTTCAGAAGTAGAAACCTAAACCCAAACCAAAAACGGATAATAAGGCAAAAGGAAGCAACACAAGCCTATCAGTCATAACCTTAAATATTAATGGAATAAATTCCCCAATCAAAAGACATAGACTGGGAGATTGGATTAAGAAACAGAACCCATGGATATGCTGTCTACAAGAAATACAACTTACCTTCAAGGACAGGCACCACCTTAAAGGGAAAGGATAGAAAAAAAAATATTCCAAGTAAATGGTATCCAAAAGAAAGCAGGTGTTGCTATTTTAATATCAGACAAAATGGACTTGAAAGTAAAAAAAAATCAGAAGAGACAAAGAAGGCCACTATATTTTTATCAAAGGAAAAATTCACCAAGAAGATTTCACAATTATGAATATATATGCACCAAACTCTGGTGCACCAAACATATAAAGACAATTCTGCAGGACCACAAGTCACACAGTAACCCCAGTACACTCATAGTAGGGGAGTTCAGTACCCCACTGAGGCCTTTGGACAGGTCAACAGAACAAAGAATAAACAGAGAGACATCTGAACTGAATGATATAATACACCAAATGGAGCTCATAGACCTCTACCAAATATTCTACCCTAATACCAGAGAATACACTTTCTACTCACAACCCACGGAACCTACTCCAAAATCAACCACATACTGGGACACAGAAGAAACATCCACAAATACAAAAAGATTGAAATAATTTCATGCATTCTATCAAACCACAGTGAAATAAAGTTCAAAATCAACACCTGGATAAGCCCTACTGCCTACAAAAACTCATAGAGACTAAACAACACACTATTCAATAATCAATGGGTAAAGGAAGAGATAAAGAAAGAAAAAAAGCATTCCTTGAAATGAATGACAATGACAATACAACACAAGAAAACCTATGGGATACCTTAAAAGCAGTCCTAACAGGGAAGTTTATAGCCCTGGGTTTCTACATTAGAAAAACTGAAAGAGCACAAGTGAATGATCTAACACTGCAGCTAAAAGCACTAGAGAGTTGCCAACAGATGAACCCTAAATGCAACAGACAGGAGGAAATAACAAAAATCACAGCAGTAATCAATGAAATATAAACAAAGAAATCAATACAAAAAATCATTGAATCCAAAAGTTGGTTCTTTGAAAGAATAAACAATACAGACAGACCTATAGCCCAGTTAACCAAAAGAAGGAAGGAACAACTCCAGATCAATACAATCCATGATGTAAAAGGAAATATCACAACAGACATGTAAAAGATCCAGAAAATCACACGGAAATATTTCAAAAACCTATACTCTACAAAGTTTGAAAACCTAGAAGAAATGGATGAATATCTGAAATCCTGGGAATCACCAAAGCTCAACCAAGAAGAGATCCACAGCTTAAACAGACCCATAATATATGAAGAAATTGAAGATATAATAAGAAACCTCCCAATTAAAAAAAGCCCAGGCCCAGATGGTTTCAGGGCAGAATTCCATAAAACATTTCAATTAGAGACTACAACCACTATAACTGAAATTGTTTAGAAGGATACAAACAGAGGGAATTCTCCCAAATTCTATCTATGAAGCCAGCATCACTCCTTTTCCAAAACCAGGCAACAATACAAATAAAAAGGAGAACTATAGACCTGTCTCCCCAGTGAACACAGATGCCAAAATTCTAAACAGGATACTGGAAAATTGCATACAGACTACCATCCAGAAGATCATCCATCATGACAAAGTTGGATTCATACCAGAGATGCAGGGATGGTTCAACATACAAAAATCAGTAAACATCATTAAGCACATAAATGGAATGAAAGACAAAAACCACACCATAATCTCAATTGATGCTGAAAAAGCCTTTGACAAAATCCAGCATCCCTTCTTGCTTAAAGGTGTAGAGGGAATTGGATTCGAGGGATCATTCCTCAAAGTAATCAAAGCCATATACAGGAAACCCATAGCCAATTTCATCCTAAATGGGGAAATGACAGAAACATTCCCTTTAAATGTAGGAACTCACAAGGCTGCCCTCTGTCACCACTCCTCTTAAATATAGTGCTTGAAACACTAGCTAGAGCAATAAGGCAAGAAAATAAATTAAAGGAGTACTAATTGGAAAAGAGGAAGTCAAGCTATCCCTATTTGCTGATTATATGATTGTTTATGTAAGGGATGCTAAAAACTCCACCAGAAAACTCCTAGAAATGATTAACAGCTTCAGCAAAGTCGCAGGATGCAAAATTAACCTAAAAATATCATTGCCCTTTCTTTACACCAACAACAAGCAACTGGAGAAGGAATACAAGAAGACCTTCCCACTCACAATAGCCTTGAAAACAGTAAAATATCTAGGAACAAACCTAACCAAAGACACGAGAGATCTCTACAACAAAAATTTTAAACGCTTAGAAAAAGAAATTGAAGAAGACATCAGAAGATGTGCAAACCTCCCATGCTCATGGATTGGGAAAATTAACATTGTAAAAATGTCCATTCTACCCAAACTCATGTATAGACTTAATGAAATCCCAATTAAAATCCCCAAGAGTTTCTTCAGAGGCTTGGGGAAAAAAAGTCCTTAAATTCATATAGAAAAATAAAAGACCCCAAATAGACAAAGCAACCCTGAGTGAAAAGAGCAACACAGGGGAGGATCTCTATACCAGGCTTCAAACTATACTACATGACAATAGCCATGAAAACAGCCTAATACTGGCACAGAAACAGACATATTGAACAATGGAACAAAACTGAAGATCCAAACTTGAGCACATACAATTTCAGCCATCTCATATTTGACAAGTAGGCCAAGAAGACACAATGGAGAAAAGACAGCATCTTCTGCAAGTGGTGTTGGCAAAACTGGATCACCACTTGTAGAAGAATGAAATTAAACCCCTACCTCTCACCCTGTACAAAAGTCAACTCCAGATGGAACAAAGACCTCAAAATGAAACCCCAAACTCTGAAGGAAATAGAAAAAAAAATTGGCAGCAGACTACAAGACATAGGAGTAGGAAAAGACTTCCTAAATCAGACAGCAGCTGTGCAAGAATTAAGGTCAACAATTGACAAATGGGACCTCATTAAACTCAAAAGCTTCTGTGCATCAAAAGAAACAAGGAAGTGAAGAGAAAACCCACAGAGTGGGAGGAAACCTTCACCGCAGAAACATCTGACAAAGCATTGATTTCCAGAATATATAAACTACTCAAAAAACAAAGAAGAAAGAAAACAAATGACCCACTCAATAGATGGAGCAAAGAGCTGAACAGAGACTTCACAAGTGAGGAATTAGAGATGGCTGAGAAACACCTTAAGAAGTGTTCAACATCACTAATCATTAAGGAAATGCAAATCAAATCCACTTTAAGATATCATCTTACTCCAATAAGACTGGCTAGGATCAAGAAAACAAATGAGACCAAGTCCTGAAGAGGTTGTGGGGAAAGGGGAACGCTCATCCACTGCTGGTGGGAATGTAAAGTCGTACAGCCACTATGGAAAGCAGTGTGGAGAACCCTTGGAAGACTTGGAATGAATTTGCCACCCCACCCAGCCGTACCACTCCTAGGCATATACTCTCAAGACTCACTCCACTGCAGAGATACATGACAGGCATATTTATTGCAACTCTCTTCACAATAGCAAGGAGCTGGAACCAACCGTAATGCCGGTCAACTGATGAGTGGATAGAAAAAAATGTGGCTCATCTACACAATGGAGTTCTATGCAGCAGTAAAGAAAGATGACATCATGAGCTTTGCAGGAAAATGGCTGGAGCTATAAGACATCATGCTGAGTGAAGTACCACAGTCCCAGAAAAACAAAGGACAAATGGTATCCTTCATCTGTGGATGCTAGTGCCAATTACCTAGTTGTAAGTATTTCTTACTCACAGCCCCTTGAGCTTTTGTCCAATCAGTTGGGAGTGATGCATATTGGAAACTATGGGGTTGCCACCGGGGTTGTGGTAGAGTCCACTTAATCCTTGGAGTACCCATGTGAAAAGCCCGTGCAGGAAAGCATACCACGTGTAGGCATGTTGATGTTCGAACACAGAGAGAGAGTTTATTCCAACATGTCCACTTAAATATCCATCATGACTCAATTCGTCACTACACCCCACCCCATGGGTGTGGCCAAGGAGGTACCATTGGCCTAGAGCCCATCCCATGGTTGTGGCCAGGGAGGTACCATTGGCTTAGAATCCAACCCACTCTAACTAAGTTTTCCCACATCTCACCCTTTTAATTTTATTGTTTTAATTTTTCTGAGCGGCAGGGGAGCCCATGGGTGAGGCTAACAACCCAAAGGAACCTGAGTTTTGAATATTCAGCTGCTCAAGTCTGTTTTGAGTGCTAGGCAGTGGGGGACAGATTAGACCTAAAACTTTATTTTCACACTAAGGCCAATTAATATCCAAAAATCCCAACCATGAAGTAAGCTGATTGTCAAGAATAAGCAATGAATGTAAGTAACATTCATGTAAAACCAATTAGCAAGTATCTATGTTCATATTTTTTTTTTTAGACAGGGACTCCCTGTAGATCTGGTTCTCCTGGAACTCACTCTGTAGACCAGGCTGGCCTCGAACTCACAGAGATCCCCGTGCCTCTGCCTCCCAAGTGCTAGTATTAAAGGCATGAGCCAACACGTCCGGCATTTATTTATTTCTGTATGTGTATCAATGTACTCTCTGCATGCAAGTTTGTGCACCCGTGTCGTGCAATCCTGCGGACGTCAGAAGACAGTGTCGTATTCCCTTGGAACTGGAGTTCTCCTGGAATTGGAGTTTCAGATGGTTCTCGGCCACGAGGTGGGTGCTGGGGATCGAACCCGGGTCCTCTGTAAGAGTGGTCAGCACTCTTAACTGCTAGGCCATCTTTCCAGCTCCCTATGTTCATATTTTGAACAATCCACGGTTCCCATAGTCCAATTGGAGAAGCTTGTATGCACACGCATGTTAATCAAATAAGATTCCAGTGTATATTGCTGTAGTCTCATGATTCACCCCATGCTCTCCACAGCCCTTACATTCTACCACGCCTCCTCTTCTGCAATTTGTTCCCTAGGTTTTGGAAAAGGGGCACAAGTGGGTGAGAAGCAAAGCAGTCTTTTTTCTGGAGATGTCATTTTGGACTCTAGTCAGCTTGTTTCCCTTCATGGGTTGACAGCTTATCCACGGTACCTTTTTAATCCTACTAACAAGGCACAAGCAATTAGATGTACAGGCACTTAAACATTATTATGGCAAGCTAAGCTGTGAGCACAGACAAAGATGTTTGGATGGTGTGCTAATCCACAAACTGTGGTTTCTCTATAAAGGGTGACAAGTTCTTAATGTGGCTTATATCATCTCCTAACCACTAGATGACATAAGTTTGTGGCATCAGCCATGAATTATTCCTCCAAGGAGAGACCTAATAGCCAATTAGATTTGGGATATATATAGACACATGGCTGCCACTGTTGTACAATATCTCCAGGCAGTTGAGGCGTAGCTGATACTAACAGAGGAGACTTGCTTGACTCAAAGAGACCAATATTTTGCTTTACTGCATTAGTGGCCTTTGTTAACACTCTCTGGCATTTCAGAGGCCAACTGCATATTAGCAAGTTATGTCTGAAAACATTTTTTCATGCTTACACCCGGTCTTTGACAACAGGGACTTACCACCTTTCTCCTTGCAGATATCCCATTTTTATAGGCAAAGGCCTTTATAATTTTGGGGGCTTGGATCCCCCAGCTAACATCTCCTTGGTAGAATAATCCATTGCTGATATCAGAGCTCTCCTGTATTAATATATTTTGCTTAATTACACAGCTTTTAGAGACTTTACTATTATATTTGGCTCTAATTTACAGTTAGGGAATGACTTCATTACCATAATGTTTTTTCTTTTCCCTATAAAAGGGAAGAGATAGGAAGGTTTCTCAGCATCTGGAAGGTAAACTTCATTAGGCCACATTATAAAGAGTTATCCCAAATAGAATTCAGACAGATGCTCAGTGTCTGTGACTCAGGCAGTCTGAGGTTCCTTTTTCTTTCATGTTCAGATGGGTCAGCCTCTCTGCTGGAATTTCCCAGTCCATCCTGCACAGCCAAAAGTTGTACATTTTCAGGCATTTAAGTTGGTGTTTTTACCTGTGGGAACATACAAATCTCCCATTGTTAGTTTCAAGGCCTCAAAATTAAAAATTTATCAAAAGGTTTCGAATACAGAAGGAATATTATACCACCTCCCTCTTTTTTATTTTTTGAATTTTTATGTTTTGATCTATAGATGCCTAAGTTGTCCTACAAGTAAAGGAAAAATGTTACAAGGTGCTACTGTATAACATGGAAAAATATAGAGACCATTTGTGTACCTTACCCCAAAGTTATTGTTGGAAATTCAATACAGATTATGAATAAAACAATTAACATTTTATATTCCCAATTAGTTCAAATGTATTACCATTTTAACTATCTTCCTCCAAGCTTTTGGCCTTCTCCAGGCCTGGCATGAAAACCTGCTTTAAAGATTTTAAAATATGTAGCTCTTAATAGAATTTTCTTTTACAGTACTTATGCCCACCAGTTAATTAAACCTGGCTAGATATGCCCCATGAGATGTTGTTACCATCATTACCATCTTGATTTTTTTGTTGTTGTTTTTTGTTTTTTGTGGGAGATTCTAGGAAGCTTCCTTTGTCGAACAGGTGCAATGCAATCCTGCTAAGGGGAAAGGGATGAACAGTGCCCACTTTGTGGACAGTGTGGGGAACTGGCCTCATTGCGTACAGGACAGTCAGTCACTTCCGTGACCTGACCAAAGAGGTATCTTCCTACTCGGGTCCTTAGCCTGGGACAACAAAACACGTATCCCATTCTTGGCCAAAAGTTTTCACCTGCTCAAGCTCAGGACAGGAATTTTACAACAGCTAGTCAGGTTGGTGGTCTTCAAAGGGAGCATTTTTCCAAACCAACTGGCCACCCACTACACCAGAACAAAATGAAGGCCCAGCCTGTATGCACACAAAAAATTAAAAATTGGCGGCTGCGAATTCCACAATGATGTTAATTGGAATTCAATTTTTTATACCTTATATTTTTTAGTTCCCAAATACCCAAAAACTTATTAACACTTTAATACAATCAAAGCCTGGTTGCATCTTTGTTTTAGATGTTGAAAGGGCGTAACCAGTAAGTGGCAGTGTAGTTTCATTATTTTAAATTTTTAATATATAACCCATAACCTTTGTTGAAATTGAATTATGTTTTGGCTTCTTAATATAAATTTGCATCCTGAGAAGGAAGGGCCAAGTTCCAACTCAGAGGCAATGTTTTTACTGGTATTATGGCTGTTAAAATTGAAATATACTTAGAACACAGGTACACACATCCATACACACGTGTGCACATGCACATACATATACACGTACATACGTACATACATATATAATAAAGATTTGTTAGGTTGACCTGTAAGAGAAGAAAGCCATATTGTTTGATGTCCAGTGAAAAACATGAAATTTTTATAATTTGTTATAGGGTTATTTTTACATAATTAGAATAAATGTCCTAGTAATGTATGAAACAGCTGAGATCCATATGCCACGTCTTGGAACCATTTGCAACCACTTGCCTTCAATTAACTATAACTAAAGTTTTACTATTCTTTCCCTATCCTATCCCTTCTGGTTAATTATGCCTAAACTCTACCTATGCTATTTACAAATCTAAAGATTGAGGATTCCCAAAAGTAGACAGGCCAAAGTTGTTTGCAGTTTTGGAACAATCCATCTTGTCTTATTATTAAGGACTTTGGAAGAATAATAATAGTCCATAATCACAATTACAACCATTATTAATTATTAATTATTGATAATTAGTATTTACCATTATTAGTCACAACGATCACTAATAATTATTTTGAATAATTGTCATAATAATAGCCAACAATTTACCATTAGACTGAATTTTTATCAATTATTATTAATTATATTTAATAACAATAAATATAACCATTAATAAAAATTACTAATAATTAACAATCTATCATTAAACTGAATAATATGCATACTATAAACCCAATTAAAAATTGGTAACACTAAGGGGTATAACATAAATATTTTCTGTGAATTGAATCTATTTTTGTTTATAGTTAGCTAAATAGATTTAAACCTGTAGGATTATAATGAATTAAAAGTGGGAACTCACGTTTACTCACACATACACGCAGCTTGAAGATGGGCTTCTTTAAAAAAATTTCTCATTTAAATTGAACCAAAATATCAATTTCCGTTGTTAAAGAGACTTTTACCAATGGTTCTTTAAAAAAACTGGAGCAAGTTTGTTTTGTTACAACTTCAAGGCCTGTAAATTCTGCTAGAAATCCATCTATCTTGTTTTCAAAGTGCTGAAATCAAAAGGATGTTGCCTAAAATCAAAATTTAGTGGGCATGATTTAGATACCATGTGCTCATTGGGGCAGCTGGTATTCATGCCCAGCAGGCAGGCTTATGGCGCCAGGCCAGAGCTCAGACCACGTGTGATCTAGAATTCTGTGAGAAGAAATTTTTAAAGTGAAACACATTTAAAAGGAGCAAGATAAAATTAAGTCGACCATATCTAGGATACCTGGGGGTTAAGTAAAAATATTACACTTTAAGTTAAGCATGCTGAAATGGATTTGAATTACTGTTAACTAAAATAAACCCCAACTTTGGATCTACATATAGCCACCAGGTTTTAGGTAAGAAGTTAGATTTAGAGAAAACCCATAAGAAGATAAGAGAGCAACACACTTTTATCCAAAAACAGATTTTGTATATAAAACTTAAGAGAAAATGACCAATGCTTGAAATTATCTGGAAGAGGCTGCTCTTGGGGGAGGGCGGTTCTGTGAAAGGCCTTAGTTTGCAACATAAAGAAGTGTGCTCAGGTCGAGAAGAGCTACCGGGAGAAAATCTACATATGAACAAGATTGGAACTGAACTTCAGGAGCCTGCAGCAGGAGTCTTTCTTTGGGGGGATGGGATTTAAAACCAGAAAGTTTTTCAGACCTGTAAAATTATGAAAAATTGTCTTAAGGCCAAACATAACTGCTAAGGCTTAATAATAAATTCAGCCTTGAAGTCACTGGATTTTACAGCCTGCAGGAGTGACCATGCCAGGAGGCACATGCCTGGGAGGCACTGGGTGCTCCCTCTGAAACAAATCAGAGGCTCTCAACATGTACAAAGCCACATGCCCTCAGACCACTGTCCCATTCACCGAAACCAGCAGGAAAGACAGCTCCACCACAACAGATGGCTATCAGGAGAGAGAGAAGAAAAAGAAGAAAAGGGCAAGATTTAGGGGTATGCATACCTAAGTTGTTAATGTTTCCTTCTGCCCCACATTGGGCGCCATTTGTGGGGTCGCCACGGCGGGGCCCACTTAATCCTAGGACTACCCATGTGGAAAGCCCGTGCAGGAAAGCATACCATGTGTAGGCAGGTTGAGGTTCGAATGCAGAGAGAGTTTATTCCAACATGTACATTTAAATATCCATCATGACTCAATTCATCACTACATCCCACCCCATGGGTGTGGCCAGGGAAGTACCATTGGCCTAGATCCCACCCCATGGATGTGGCCAGGGAGGTACCATTGGCTTAGAGTCCAACCCACTTTAAATAAGTTTTCCTACAGGAAACAACAACAACAACAACAACAACAACAACAACAACACAAAGGCCTGCATCAAAGAACAAACTGAAACAGTGAAGTTCTGATCAAAACAGTCAACTTCCGCATGGAGATTATTGAGAAAGACTGAGAAAGAGATGAAAATCATGTTTGGCAGAATACATGAGCTCTGGTTGGGTGGGGAGATAGGATGGGGGACATGGGTCTAGAGTTGATAATCTTGTACAAAATATATATTAAGAAATGGAAAAAAAACAAAAATTAAAGCAGTGAAATATTTTTTTTACAACATATGTCATAGGATCCAAACAGATGCTAAGAATATATTAGTATTGTGATTAAAGAAGTTTATTAACCCATCTGTTAGCTCAAAATCACAAAGATAAGATATATTACGTTGAGTTACATGGTATGTTCACAATCATTCATTATTTTAACATAGTTCATGCCTTAGAAAAAGATCAAAACCAGTCTATTGTAGCACTTAACACAATACGTTGAATTTTGGAAGAAGAGATAAATATATAAAGGTTAAACATCTGTTTAATTATACTGTGATTGTTTTGACCCTGAATTTATTTCTTTCTTCACCCTAATGAAACAAATGATTCAATGGAATCAGGAAACACTTTCAGAATATAATAGATGACAGCTTGAGACTTTCTTAGGGAAAATATGCTGAAAGGAAAACTTTGTTATTCAATGAATTTTACTACATTGAAACAACTTTCTATTATAGCCACTTTTTTTTTTTTTTTTTTTTTTTTTTTTTTTTTTGTTTTGTCCTTTTCGAGACAGGGTCTCCCACTGTAGCCCCAGCTGTCCCGGAACTCACATCTATAGACCAGGCTAGCCTGAACCCACAGAGATCTGCCATGCCTCTGCCTCACAAGTGCTAAGATTAAGGTGTGCACACCACACCCGATTTTTATAGCCACTTTTATTAAAAATTTTTTAATTAATTTTTATTTATTTCGTATGTGTATGAGTGTTTGTTTTGTCTGCATGTATTTTTGTGCATCTGTGTTGTGCAATTCTGCAGACGTTGTTCAGAACTTGGTGTCGGATTCTCCTGGAGTTGGAGTTTCATGACGGGTCTCAGCCGCCATGTGGGTGCTGGTGATCGAACCAGGGCCTCTGCAAGAGCGTCGGCGCTCTAAACTGCTAGGGCCATCTCTCCAGCCCATAGCCACTTTTTTTTTAAGAGAGTGGAGATACATTTTAACATAACAGTGTGCTGTGCTCTGTTTGTATTCTGTGGGAGGTTATCTTACACAGGCTTCAACAATTGACAGTGAGAATTTGTGAGTCAGACAGAGGAGATTTTAAAAACTAGTGCATGTGCATGCCGTTCAGTTGTTTCTATTGGGAACAACGAACTCTGGGTTTTTTTGTTTTTTTTTTTTTTTTAGTCAATCAGCAGTAGTGTTTCGCTTCATGGATTTTTTTGTTTGTCTAGATTTGTTTTAAAGAACCAATCCAGAATCTTTGCTTGCTAAGTCTAGTCTTCACTAAATAAGGCGATTGTCAATACTTTGTTTCCCTAGAAAAACCAAAAAAAAAAAAGCATATTCCTTTTATTTCATTTTGATTGTACGTGTTCATGGCTAACAATGTATTTTTTTGTTTCTTTTTATCTTCCCATTGACATGGTTAATATCTATATATTACAAAATGTATACAACAAACGAAAACGACATTATCTCTAATATATTTTCAAAAAGTTGGAGAGGGAAGGCAATTATTCTTTTTTTTTTTTGTTTTTTTTTTGTCCTTTTCGAGAAAGGGGCTCCCCCTTAAAAGCCCAGCTGCCCTGGAACTCACTCTGTAGAAGCAGGCGTGGCCTTGAAATACAAAGTGTCCGCCTGCTCTGCTCCCCAAGTGCTAGGATAGGCGTGCACCACCAGGCCCGGCGGCAATTAGTTCTTTAGTTACAAAGGGATATGTCAGCTTTCGGTGTATTGTGCTTTTCTTGCATAAAGCATGTATGATTTAGTTTGTGTAGTAAAATGGAAACACTTGTGTCAATTATCTATTGAGAAACGATTATTGTGTTCTTCCAATCCTGTGAGAGTATTTAACAAATTGAGGCATGAAATGCTCTACAAACCTAATCAATCAAATAGTAACAGAGAAGTGATTGCTAATTAGTCATAACCTAATAAGCAAGCCAAATACAAACATTAGACATATTTTTAGGTATAAATTGAGAACTCAAACACAAGAATATTTGAAATCCACAATTCCAGCTCATAGTGATTAGCAATGAAGAAAGAATAAAGGCCTCAAAATAATTTTTTCAAATTGAAATACAAGTCACCATATATCTAAATTTTATGCAGGATTGAGTGTTTCACTCATAGGATACCAAGGGAACTTCCATGGAAAGAAAAGAAGCATAACACACTTCTTCATGAATATAGGATGTGCTTAATAAAGCTAAGTCAAATTAAGGGTAATTTGAGTGCTTTATATAAATTTTTCTGTTTTTAAACTTTACTCTTTGAAGAATTTCATACATCATATCATATTTTATATTGCATCTACCTTCATTCCATTCCTTCCAATTCCTTCCTGTCTCCTCACTAATTTTTCTTCCAACTTCATGTACTAAAATTAATCATGTAAATACATCATTAATAAAATAAATTATTTTAGAGAACACTGGTACTAGAAACTGGAATGGAAAGAACGTGGCAATTACTGGTTCAAGGGATCTGAATAAAATGTTACCCTAGGGTTTTTATTTGGTGACTATAGCATAGAAATAATTAACATTTTGACCAATGCTATTAGTGCATAAAGAGGGGCAAAAGAACCACAGTATTCTACTTTGAGGCACCTTGAGGGAAAAATTCCCAAATAAATTCTATTATTTATAGTTTAAGATAAAAGATACAGAGACAACATGTGTATTACCAAGAATCATCTTAGTTTTCATAGAACAAAAATATATCCATATTCAGGAATGTGTTTAATTTTGACTAACCAAATAATTAATGTGTTTTTATTTTGAAGTCCATCCTATTGATTGATCAGCCAGTGAAAATAAAGTAATGTTAACGAGAGTTAATTTGGTATATTTCTCAAATTTTTCCACATGTTTTCTGACACTGAAANAATGTTCCAGATTAAAAACAGACACAAAATTGTGTTACTTGAAGTTCAGTCTTTTTATGAGACAAGCTAAATCAGATCTCAAATTGCCTCTGACCTTTTATAAGACAGTTTATCTTCAAATAAATTTATTTTGCAGTACTGCACATAGCTGGTGTCCTGAGCATCTCTGAGTGTACCAGGAAGTTGGGGCACTCTGACTCATCATACGTCATGATGCAGGGTCAGCAAGGATAGAAGGAGGAGGCCTGGAGAGGTGGCTGAGCAAACCAGGGTTTGTTTGCAAGAGAAGGCTGTCAACTCTGGGTCTCATGTGGGGTTCTGGCACTGCCCACCTTTCTAGGAACAGGCCTGGCCATCTCTGACCCTATGAAACTGCCTTTTTTTTGTCTTTTTGAGGCAGGGTCTCCCTGTAGCCCCAGCTGTCCTGGAACTCACTCTGTAGACCAGGCTGGCCTTGAACTCACAAAGATCCGCCTGCCTCTGCCTCTCAAGTGCTAGGATTAAAGGCGTGCGCCACCATGTCCGGCTTCTTTTTTTTTTAAAGCACTGTCTACGTTTTATAATTTTTTTAAAATTTATTTTATTTTATTATGTGTATGAATGTACTGTCGGCATGTAGGTCTGTGCACCCGTGTCATGCAATGCCGCGGAGGTCAGAAGAGGGCATTGGATTCTCCTGGAGCTGGAGTTAAAGACGGTTTTCAGCCACCATGTGGGTGCTGGGGATTGAACCCGGGCCCTCTGCAAGAGCAGTCAGTGCTCTTAACCGCTAGGCCATCTCTCCAGCCCCGAAACTGCCTTTCTTTTTTTTTGGTGGGAAGAAGCTGCCCTTTAAAAATATGGAACGCTTCATGAATTTGCGTGTCATCCTTGCGCAGGGGCCATGCTAATCTCTGTATTGTTCCAATTTTAGTATATGTTCTGATGTTCTGCCGAAGCGAGCACGAAACTGCCTTTTTTTTTTTTGGTCTTTTCGAGAAAGGGTCTCCCTGTAGCCCCAGCTGCCCTGGAACTCACTCTGTAGAGCAGGCTGGCCTTGAAATCACAAAGTTTCGCCTGCCTCTGCCTCCCAAGTGCTAGGATTAAAGGCGTGCACCACCATGCCCGGCGGCAATTATTCTTTAGTTACAAATGGATATGTCAGCTTTCGGTGTATTGTGCTTTTCTTGCATAAAGCATGTATGATTTAGTTTGTGTAGTAAAATGGAAACACTTGTGTCAATTATCTATTGAGAAACGATTATTGTGTTCTTCCAATCCTGTGAGAGTATTTAACAAATTGAGGCATGAAATGCTCTACAAACCTAATCAATCAAATAGTAACAGAGAAGTGATTGCTAATTAGTCATAACCTAATAAGCAAGCCAAATACAAACATTAGACATATTTTTAGGTATAAATTGAGAACTCAAACAAAATAAATATTTGAAATCCACAATTCCAGCTCATAGTGATTAGCAATGAAGAAAGAATAAAGGCCTCAAAATAATTTTTTCAAATTGAAATACAAGTCACCATATATCTAAATTTTATGCAGGATTGAGTGTTTCACTCATAGGATACCAAGGGAACTTCCATGGAAAGAAAAGAAGCATAACACACTTCTTCATGAATATAGGAAATGTGCTTTATAAAGCTAATTCAAAATTAAGGTAATTTGGATTGCTTTTATATATTTTTCTGTTTTAAACTTTTACTCTTTGAAGATTTCATACATGCATATCATATTTTATATTGCATCTACCTTCATTCCATTCCTTCCAATTCCTTCCTGTCTCCTCACTAATTTTTCTTCCAACTTCATGTACTAAAATTAATCATGTAAATACATCATTAATAAAATAAATTATTTTAGAGAACACTGGTACTAGAAACTGGAATGGAAAGAACGTGGCAATTACTGGTTCAAGGGATCTGAATAAAATGTTACCCTAGGGTTTTTATTTGGTGACTATAGCATAGAAATAATTAACATTTTGACCAATGCTATTAGTGCATAAAGAGGGGCAAAAGAACCACAGTATTCTACTTTGAGGCACCTTGAGGGAAAAATTCCCAAATAAATTCTATTATTTATAGTTTAAGATAAAAGATACAGAGACAACATGTGTATTACCAAGAATCATCATTAGTTTTCATAGAACAAAATATATCATATTCAGAAATGTGTTTATTTTGACTAACCAAATATTAATTTATTTTGATCCATCCTATTGATTGATCAAGCCAGTGAAAATAAATAATGTTAAAGGATGTTAATTTGGTATATTTCTCAAATTTTTCCACATGTTTTCTGACACTGAAAAATTTCCCTTAAACATTCCGAGTCTCTTTTTATTTGTCTTTTGTCTTTTTTGAGATAGGGTCTCCATTTAGTCCCAGCTGGCCTGGAGTTCATGATGTAGACCAAGTGGGCCTTTAACTCATAGAGATCTGCCTGGCTCTGACTCCTAATTTCTAGGATTAAAGGCATGCACCACCACACTGGGCCAGTCTCTTTCTTGATATTCAAAATCCGTTCAGAATCTATCAATCTATCTATCTATCTATCTATCTATCTATCTATTTATCTATCATCTATCTATCTATCTATCTATCTATCTATCTATCTATCCATCTATCTATATGGATTAATTGAAAATCAAAATTCAAAGGTTTTATTAATTTTTATTTCACTATTTAATTTTTATAATGTTTTAAATTTTATTTATTTATTTTCTATGTGTATGAATGTACGGTCTACATGCAGGTTTGTGCACCCGTGTCGTGCAATGCCGCGGAGGTCAGAAGAGGTTGTCAGATTCCCCTGGAACTGGAGTTTTCCTGGAATTGGAGTTACAGACGGTTCTCAGACGCCATGTGGTTGCTTTGGATTGAACCCGGGTCCTCTGCAAGAGCAGTCGGCGCTCTTAATCGCTAGGCTATCTCTCCAGCCCCTTAATTTTTAATTTTTATTTTAGACTGTATTTTTAAAATGAATAATAACTATGGAATCATATGTATTTTTACACAGGAACTATTTATTGATATTGTAACATTTATTAAAATGAAATGGGTCTCTGGAAATCAAATTTTATGATTACATAGACTACTCATAGGTTTATTTATTAGACTGAGATACATTTGCCTACTCAAACCATGTAAATGTCAGATCTCTTCATCTCCAGTCATATATGATTAGTACACAAGACAGTATCTTTCAGATTATGTTCAGTGTTGCATTCTTTTTTTTAAATTTTATTTATTTTTGTATGTGTATGAATGGACTGTCTGCATGTAGGTTTGTGCACCCTTGTCATGCAAGGCTGCAGAGGTCAGAAGAGGGATTTGGATTCCCCTGGAACTGGAGTTAAAGACTGTTCTCAGCCGCCATGTGGGTGCTGGGGATTGAACCCGGGTCCTCTGCAAGAACAGTCGGCGCTCTTAACTGCTAGGCCATCTCTCCGGCCCCCACTGTTGCATTCTTAAATCTAAACATAAACTTGACAAATGTTGAAGGCTACAGAAATATTTGATAAAATACTTTCTTAATGAATGAATTCAAAAGCATGCTTTAAATATGAGGTGATGCTGTTGCCTTGAACAATGTTATTGAAGTTCAATTAGTTATCTAAATACTAATGGTTTTTAGTTCCATGATACTTGGAAAGACAGTAGTATGTAAAGGAATATAGAGCTTTGTAGTTAATATTCCTTCAGGGGTGGAGGTCTAAACAATATTCTAACCCTCTTTCCTGGTCCCAATGACAAATCAAGATATGATTTCACCAAGTGTAGTCTGTGGCACCAGTGACTTTATTGTGCTTATTTATAGAACAAGTGGGTGAGAGTTTAATTACAGGTATGTGGTGCCCCTGCAAGCCCACCTGTAAAATCTTCCATGCATGGATGGTGGCTTTGCTACAGCCACAGGAATAGTAAGAGGGCCTCTCATAAGCTTCCTCAGTCTATTACTGGGGATCCCTTTACCAGACCAGAGCAACTAGGACCTACTAGGTTAATTTGAACACTGGCTGCTCCCAGCAAGTGTTCCTTGACTCTCTTGGCTCTCCTTCCTTTTGTCAAGTGACAGTCAAGAAATGCAGCCATTCAGTTCCTATGTAACTGAGCACAACAAGCAGTGAAATTTGGGATGATAGTTCCTGTCCGTCAGCTGTCTGTCAAGGAACATTCTTATACAACACACTTTTTGGATATAAAAAACGGTTTCTAAGGTTAATCAGAAATTCACCAACATCCAAATGAAGATAGTGTGCGAGGGCAGATATTTCTATCAAAGGGTAAGGTAATATTGATAGCTAATCTATTGTCGACTTGTTTAACACATTATACTTGCATCTTTGAAGAGTATTTGGTAAAGTTCCAGACCTCTATTTCAATTGAAGAAAATGTTTCTTGGATTTTGTTATTAGTCGCTTTTCTGTTGCTGTGATAAAACCACCATGACCAAGGGAACTTATAAAGGGAAGAGTTTATTTGAGCTTATGTTTGACAGTTCCAGGGAATCAGAGTCCATTGTGGTGGGAGGCATGGTGGCTGGAGCTGAAGCAGCAAGCTGAGGTTCACTTCTCACAATGAGTGCAGGAAGCAGAGAGGGAGAGATTGGAGACCACAAGGCTTTTTAAACTCACTAAGCCCACCCCCAATGACGTACTTCCTCCAGCATGGCCACACCTTCTAAGACCTCCAAGAACAGTGCCACCAACTGGAGACAAAATGTCTGAATACTTAAAGCCTATGGGGAATGCTATCATTCAAACCACCACAGATTTCAACACTCAGTATGCTATGCTGCTGGTTTGTAATGACAGGTATTGCCCACAGAAACATTTTTGGTTTCTGGAAGAAGATAATTGAATATCTTCTCGCAGCGTATTCCAAGGAGAAGTGAGATGTCAACAGTATTTATTGAAGAGCTCCTTTGTCATGATCCTTTGGCATCAGTGTTATTCAGTTCAGGTCACTGATTTTTCTCTAACTGAAAACTTAACATTTACCAATGCCTGAACTTCATCTGAAACAGGGAATTATTACATTTTGAATTGAAACAGTGCTGGCAAGTGGAAATGAAAAGTGTGATAGCATTAGGGCCTGGAATCATTCTAGCATTTACTAAGTGCTTGTGAACCATCTTTTCTTGAGAAACATATACATCTTACACAAAGTTGTCTTATTAGTATACTTTAAATTTGGACACTCCTGGTAAGAGGATTTGTGAAATGTGGTTTCCAGAATTCTATCTTCAAAAGTCTAGGTAAGAGCATTATTTTGCATCTGGATGCATCCATATTTATGCTAAACTTGGAAACGTGTTCCATATTCCAGTTATATATTGCTTTGGTACAGGAATTTTTTCCACACTGGTATAACAGAAAAAGATTCAATGTAGGCATAAATATCAAGATTCTTACTGTACCAAATTTTAACTAATGTTCTCAAATAGTGGTGGATTACTTTTGAGGTACTCACTGTTATCTGGCATTTCTTCTATTAAACTGTATTAGATGAGACTTCTTAGAGAATCAGAAAGATAAATATTCCAAAAATTAAATCACAGTACCAAAGAATGGGCATCATTTGAACATAGTTAATATTGTCACAACGTAGATTCATTATTTGTAAAATCTAGCAATATCTACATGAATTAATCATTCTCTCTGTGGTCAGATGACGAATACATTTAGCCAAGAAAAAATTCAGTACAATAAGGTTGTTGATGAGAACAATATTCAGACAAAATGCATAAGTTATAAAGAGAACTGTCAAGCAAACTGTGAGATCAAGAGAGATGTGTTGACATTGGTAAGTCAGAGAAAAAGATTCTTAAACTATGACCTGTCTGGCTGGATGTGGTCATGCATGCCTTTAATCTTAGCACTTAGGAGGCAGAGGCGGCAGATCTATGTAGACTAGCCTGGTCTACAAAACAAGTTCCAGGAAAGCCAGATGTACAGGGAGACCCTGTCTCAAAAAAAAAGGATTTTTTTTTTTTTTTTTATTATTTAATATATATCATATAATATTATATATATATATTCTCTCTGGGGGCTGGAGAGATGGCCCAGCAGTTTAGAGTATTGATTGCTCTTGCAGAGGAACCGGCTCTGGCTCCCAGGACCCACATAGCTGCTAAAAACTATCCTTAAGTCCAATTCCAGGGGAATCCGACACCCTCTTCTGACACAATGGACACTTAAATATGGAGGCAATACACTCATAAACAAAAAAAGCAAACAAAAAATAAGATAAAGAAAATAATCAACTGGGTGATATTGCCCTTGGTAAGCTGAGTAGAACAGTGAAAATATGAAAGGGTGTTAGGAATGACCACAAAATCCTGATTTAATATTTTCATACTTTTATTGATGTTTTGTGTATTTCATACATTATTTTCAGTCTAATTTAGACACATTCCCCTCTCCCCCCCTCCACCCCACCGCAGTTCATGTTTTCTGACATATCTGTCCTGCATCTTTCTCTCAGTCTTTCCAAAGTTTTTCTCTGCAGAGCCTTGTTGTTTTGGTCAGAATTTGAGACAGAGAGGGACTGATTAATTAATTTATTTACTTTGGTCTTTGTGAGACAAGGTTTCCCTATAGTCCCAGCTGTCCTGGAACTTGCTCTGTAGACGACACTGGCCTTCAACTCATAAAGACCTGCCTGCCTCTGCCTCCCAAGTGCTAGGATTAAAGGTGTGCACCACTACACCCAGGTCTGATTTAATACTTTATTGAGAAACTGTGGCTAGTTCTTAATCATCATATATTTTCTTTACATTCTAATTTCTAGGACATACAGATATATCTAATGCACACAAACCTGACAAATGGTTATTCACTAAATTGCTCTGATAATGAAAATGACAAAAAGCTTATTATTTTATGCAATATTTCTATAAATTCTTTGAATTTTCATACATACATATAATTTATTTTAATTATACTCACCTCATAACATGTCTTCTAACTCCTCCCAGACCCATCACCATTGCTTATTCCTCCCACTTTCATAAATAATGAATTACGTGTTTTTATCAGTCTGTGCCTGCTTTGTTCCATTGATTTTGACATAACTGATGATCTGTAATATCTGAAATTAAGTTTTAAATTATCATGCAACTGTTCTTTGAGTCTTTGAAACACTTGCTTAAAGTGGCTATTGTAAAAAGAAGTTCCTTTGAATTGCTTGGTTTCCCATTATAGACAAAATGATTCTCAAATACTTAAAGCTTCTCCAACACTTGCCAAGAGACACTGAATATGATACTGAAGTAAAAACTGTATGAACTAGCAGTGGAAAATCTCCCTGATGAACCAATTGACTACAAATAACATTTTCTTTGCTAATCTTTTATTTTCAAGAATTTCATACATATAGAATGCAATATAATAACAGCCCCCAAATTTTTCCTTTTCCTGGCTTCACCATATCTGCTCAAGTGGACTTCTACAAATCCCAAATTGATGGCTTTCTCTTTATTTTTCCTTTTCCCTTTCTTTTTCTTTCTATGCTAATCCACTAAGTCCAGTTAATGGTGCCCATATGTTCATGGCTATAGGGCCATACAATTAAGCATGGGAAAACAACAGTGTCCATATCCTCAAAAGAGTGTGATTCTTCCTCCCCAAGGAACTTTCTACTGCCAATGGTCTATCAGTAAGGGGTGGGGCCATTAGATCATCACCCTCACCTCTCCTGCAATTTTAACTGGCTTGATCTTGTGAAGGCAAACATACCTGCTCTGAGTTTATGATTGCAATAGCCATGTCCTGCTTAAAAGACAGATCATTTTACATCAATCCTCCTCACCATTCCAACTCCTACATTTTTGAATCCTCACAAAGTACCTTGAGTGAGGCTTGTTGCTGAGGGAGATTAATACAGATGTCAAATTTATGGAAGTGCAGTCAGGGTCTTATTTTCAGCACTATGTCTAAATCTGATTTCCTCTATTGATTGACGCATACAGTAAAACTAGGCTTTTATAATCAATGTTGAAAGCAGGTAATATCTATGGTTATAAATGTAAAAATTATGAAGAAAATTTGATAATATGTCCACATAACAAAATAAGAATAGCTGTGTCCACTCCCCCAGGGCCGATTGTTTTGAAATCAAGGGCTTGTGACCAGGAGTTTTGTACCAGGCAAGAAATTCCTTCCTGTGGAGCAGGGTTCAATCCACTAAGAAACTGGTTTTTAACCTCATAACAATAATGCCTCTATAGCACCAGTGAACACGTCTATACGGTAAAGTTAATATTGCAGCATGCAGTGCCCAGTACTGGGTAAGAATGTTATCTTTTTCTTCCCAGCTGCTTGGATAGCACCTTCATGCACTGTGAAAACTAGCCAGAGACAATAAGATCCCTATTTAGTTTGAGATTGGTTTCTCTATGTCTTTCAGCCAAAATGTGCTATGTCTTCAGCAATAAGTTCTGACTTTATAATTATGCTAAAAATCAAAGAAAATGACAATAGGCTGTGTTTTTATCCATACCACTAGAACATCTCTGATTAATGAGACATAGACAAGTATTGGGTATATTTAACTGAATTTAGTAACTTATCATTTCTGGAAGCAATGTTGTATACATGTGAAGGGGAATCCCACTTGATTAGTGCTTTTGAATATTTTCATTTCTACGATTTTAAAATTAGAATAAAATAAATGAAATATAAAAAAAACTCAATATAATATTTAAAAATAAAAAGTAATTGGTTTTATTGTGGCATTTTCATATATACATTTGCATCATTCTACTTTTATCTAATTCGTCTCCCTCCACCACTGCTATTAGCTAGTACCCTACCCCTCATGTTATTTAAAAAAAGAGTAAATATTTTGTGGGTTTTCTCTTCACTTCCTTTATTGTTTCCTTTGATGTACAGTAGCTTTTGAGTTTAATGAGGTCCCATTTGTCAATTGTCGATCTTATTTCTTGTGCAGCTGCTGTCTGATTTAGGAAGTCTTTTCCTACGCCTATGTCCTGTAGTCTGTTGCTAAGTTTCTCTTCTATCACCTCCAGAGTTTTGGATTTCATGTTGAGGTCTTTGATGCATCTGGAATTGACTTTGTACACGGCAGCATTAATTTCCAGAGTATACAAGCTACTCAAAAAACAAAGAAGAAAGAAAAAAAATGAATCATTCAAAAGATGGAGCAAAGAACTGAATAGAGATTTCACAGAGGAGAAATTAGAGATGGCTGAGTAACATCTTAAGAGGTGTTTGACATCGTTAATAATTAAGGAAATGCAAATTAAAACCACTTTAAGATATCATCTTACTCCAATAATACTGGCTAGGATCAAGAAAACAAATGATACCAAGTGATGGAGAGGTTGTGGGGAAAGGGGAAAACTCATCCATTGCTGGTGGGAATGTAAACTTGTACAGCCACTATGGAAAGCAGTGTGGAGAACCCTTAGAAAACTCAAAATGAGTTTGCCATTTGACCCAGTCATATCACTCCTGGGTATATACCCACAAGACTCATCTTACTGCAGAGATACATGCACAGCTATATTTATTGCAGCTCTGTTCACAATAGCAAAAAGCTGGAACCAACGCAAATGCCCCTCAACTGACGAGAGGATAGAGAAAATGTGGTACATGTACACAATGGAATTCTATGCAGCAGTAAAGAAAGACAACATCATGAACTTTGCAGGTAAATAGATGGAGCTAGAAGACATCATGTTAAGTGAAGTAGCACAGTCCCAGATAAACAAATGACAAATGGTATCCCTCATGTGTGGATGCTAGTGCCAATAACTCAGTTACAAATTTTTCTCGTGGAGAGGGATGCATATTAAAAGAACAACAACAGAATGACTGCATCAGAAAACTGACTGAAATGGTGAATCGTGAAAGGTGGGAGGGATGGGAGAGGGACATGGGTGTATATTCGATTAATGCATATTTAATTGATGTGAGTTCAACAAGTGTCCAGTTTTGCCCAGACACTGTCTACAGGTTACATAGTGTCTTACGACTTACTAAAAGTAAATATGTGTATGTTCAAAAACATTGGTTTAAAGGCTCTGATAAATACGGTAATGCATCTGAGTTAATTGGAGTTATAAATTGCTGTTGTCCACATTTGTTTTACTTAAAATCTGTATAACAATAACTTTGGTATTAGCACATACAAATGTTCTCTATAATTTTTCTGTTGTACAGTATCACCTTGTAGCATTCTCTTTCACCTATAGGATGATTTAACTTAAAAATTAAGTTTGCTTCCCAAGTTAATCACATACAGTCACCCAAAACAGAATGGGCAAATTGATGAAATCTGGGCCTTGATTTCACCCTATAGGTATGTATAATACAACTGTGTTTTTGAGACTCACGGGTCAAAAAACAAAAACCTAAAATAAAAAAAGGGGGATACAGATAGATATGAAACCTTTTTTGTCAAAAACCTTGCAATTCAAATATTAAAACTAACTATGGGAAAAGATATGTATGTTCCAACAGGTCAAAATGTCACCAATTTAACGGCTGAGAAAGAAAAGTTACAGCTTTGCTTTGAGTAGGATGTACCAGGAAGTGCCAGCAGAAAGGTTGGCCTGTCTGAACATTGAAAGGAAGAAAAGCCTCAGATTTCTACAAACATCAAACCCCTCTGCAGATCCTACTTGTAACAACTATTTATAAAGAGTCCTAATGAAACTTACCTTCTAGGTGCCGCAAAAGTTTTAATATGAGAGACTTTCTTACCCCCCCCATAGAACAAGGAGAAATATGATGATGATGAGGTTGTTCTCCAACTGTAAATTGGAGCCAACTGTTATAGAGGTAATCTCTTATAAAACCAGTAAAAGGGCATTCTTTAATTGACTAATAGAAATAGGAACTGTGAAAAGGGTTATTCTCTATTCAGAACCAAATATAATACTAAAGTCTCCTTAAGCTATGCACTTAAGCAAAATATATTAATACAGGAGCTCTGACATCAGCAATGGATTATTCTACCAAGGAGATGTTGGCCAGGGGATCGAAGCCCCCAGATAAGGTAAAGGCTCCTTGCCTCTAAACTGGGATATCTGCAAGAAGAGAGGCGATAAAGACCTGCTGTAGAAGACCTGATGTAAACATGGGAAAGATGTATTGAGACCACACTTGCAAGTATACAGATGGTCTCTGGAATACCAGAGAGTGTTACCAAAGGCCACTAAACCAATAAAGCAAATGTGGGTCTCCTAGAGTCAAGCAAGACTCCTCCGTCAGCACTAGCTACACCTCACCTGCCTAGAAATACCGTGCTGCAGAGGCAGCCATATGTCTGTATATTCCAAATCTAATTGGCTATTAGCTCTCTCCTTGGAGGTATAACCCACAGCTGATTCCACAAGCTTACATCCTCTAATGGTTAGGAGATGTTATAAGCCACAGTAAGACCCTGTCATATTTAACAGAAAAAAAAGTAATTCATGGATTAACACACCATCCAAACATCTGTGTCTATACCAAAGTAACCTACCATAACAATTAGTACTGTTTAAATACCTATATATCTAATTGCTTGTGCTTCATTAGTAGGATCGAAAGGTTATTCCTGGACAAACTGTCAGCCCATGAAAGGAAACAGCCAGAATTGACCAGAGACCAAGATAACAGCTCCAGAGAAAGTAGACTGTTTTGCTTCTCATCCACCTGTGCCCCTTTTCTAAGCCTAGGGAACAATCTGCAGAAGACGGGGCATGGTAGAATGTAAGGGCTGCGATTGGGGTGAATGGTGAAATTATAGCAATATAGCTCCATATATAGGCCTACAGATAGATTGATAGAGATATCTCCCTAATCCAAACCCTAATTTTAACCCTTATCCTTATTAGAATATATATATATATATATATATATAATTCCTGCTTCTCAAAGCTCATGGATTGTTGTGGAAGAGGAGGTGGAAATATTGTTAAGTCCAGAGTTGTTGGATGACCACAAGGATACAGTGTTACCCAGGTAAACTCATAGTGATAATAATAAGTCAAATCACACAAAATGCTAGAAAACAGAGGGGAAGTGGGCAAGAATCCCGAATCCTAACTGAAGAAATATTTGCAACTGATAGCTACTGGGTAGAGGAGAGTCATTTTCCTTAAGTGTATGACACTGAGTATGTTAACCAGCCTCAAAGTGGAAGGACTCAAAATGAAGGACATTTAGAGGAAATTATTAAATTCAATATACCTTAAGTACACACACAACACACATACACACACACACACAAACTCACCACACAAAAACACACACACACACACCACATAAGAACACATATTATATCACATGAAATATGGTAAGGAATAGTAAGTTGGTACAAAGAGTGGAAAGGTCTGAATATTATCAAAATATATTTTATAAAATTTTCCAAAAATTAAGTGAAAACAACACTAAAACAACAAGCCAGGTGCAGTATTCTGCACCTTTAATTCTAGCACTCTGAGGCAGAAGCAAGGTGGATCTCCATGAGTTCAAGACCAGCCTAGTATATGCAGTGAATTCCACTCCAGCTGGGGCTATGGGGAGATCCTGTCTTAAAAAAAAATAAATGACCGTGAATCCTGGCAAGAAGATGGGGAAGAGAATCCCATAAATAATATAAGAAGAAAGGCAAATTATTCCAGACACTAAGAAAATCAGTATGTAGAATTCCAAAAATTGTGTAAATATAACTAGAATACAACTCATATGTATCACTCCTGGTTATATTCCTAGAGGCTATAAATTAACATATCATAGAGGCATTTTCATATTCATGTTTATTGGTGGACCATTTAATAATAGCTAAAAAGGATCCCCTTACTTGTCCACCAACAGAGAAAAAGTAAATAAATTATAGGAATCATAAATAATGGAATTTTAATAGACAGTAAGAAAATGAAGTAATGGCATGTAAACCATTTTCAAAAGTTGTATTTTGAACTTAGCTTGAGAAACTGAATTTCTATAAGGTTACTCACAACTCCTTTGTTTTGCTGACTGCACCCAATATCCAATTCCGACCATAATACCCTTCCAGCCATTTCCATTTAATCTCTTAACTTCTAGTGTTCAATTCTCTTTTTTTCATTTCACCTGAATTCTACTATCCCTCTATTTTTTAAGTTACGCTCTCAGATACTAGACTTTTCATAACTCCTTCATTATTATTACTCCCCTGACATTCATTCCCTGATTTCCATCATACTCTCACAAAACTCGCTGGTGAAGGATTCCCTCCACTAGAATTCCACATATTTATTTTCAGAAAATATAAACAAAAATCTATCATCTTCCATTTCTAAACATGCAAAAAAGGCCCTCTCTACATCCTCCATTTCCAATTACTATCCAAATTAAACACACACACACACACACACGTACACACACACACACACACACACACACACACACACACACACACACAAAGTCCCAAAACATTTGAAGCACATATTAAACAAATATTTGTCTTTCTGAATCTTAGTTGTTCCGCTCATTGTATTTCTGGTTATATCTATTTACCTGAAAATTTCCTGAATTCACTTTTCTTTCTTTTTTTAATATTTTTTAAATTTTATTTATTTTTGTATGTGTATGAATGTACTGTCTGCATGTAGATTTGTGCACCCGTGTCATGCAATGCCACGAAGGTCAGAAAAGGGTGTCGGATTCCCCTGGAACTGGAGTTAAAGATGGTTCTCAGCCGCCATGTGGGTGCTGAGGATTGAACCGGGGTTCTCTGCAAGAGCAGTCGCTGCTCTTAACCACTAGGCCATCTCTCCAGCCCTCACTTTTCTTTATAGCTAAAATAATATTGCATTCTTGAAATACTTTTATAAAATTGGCAGAATCTGGACTAGTGACTTTTAGTGTACCTTGGCAAACTCATTGACCTGGGCTCCTGATCTAGTTTTCTGGTAACCTCAATTTTCTACATTCCTCCAAAATGACAGCGGATATGTGTGTATGCTTGATAACTGAACTATCATCCCTCTGAAAGACAGTTCCCCATCTTAATTTGAAATTGAGAATATTTGGAAGGATGCTTGAAATTGTGTATGTAGATATTCTAGAATTAAGGATGAAAAGCCAAAACAGAGAACGAACTGTTGCAGAAAATTGTGGACCTAAACCTGTACTTCCCCAATTAAACCAGAGCATAACAGTTTGATTAATATTATGCATGAGGCCAGACTCATGGACACATATCCAGGGCAAAGTTGTAGATACAGCATCAGGAGCAAAATTCTAGGGCTCAGGTAATTCCAAAAGATACCTGTAGAAAGAAATGTCTTTTGCTTTTAAGCCTACTCTTAAAAACTAAATTTAAACCTGAAGCTTTTAAATTCACATTAGTGTTACATTAGCATAATAATGTCACAAATATTCAAACCATACATTTATCCATTTATCTTTTGATGGGCATCTAGCTTGATTCCATTTCTTAAATATTGTGAATAAATCAGCATTAAACTTGTATATAGAAGTGTGTCTGGGGGCTGGAGAGATGGCTCAGCAGTTAAGAGTGCTGACTGCTCTTGCAGAGGACCCGGGTTCGATCCCCAGCACGCACATGGTGGCTAAGAACCGTCTGTAACTCCAATTTCAGGAGAACTCCAGTTCTAGGGGAATCCGATGCCCTCTTCTGACCTCTGCGGCATTGCAGGACACCGATGAACAAACCTACATTCAGACAGTACACTCATACACATAAAAAATAATAAAACATTTTAAACAATTTTAAAAAATAAGTGTATCTGTAGTAGGAGATAATCAATGAGTACATGCTTAGAGGTTGAATAACTAGGTCATTTGACAGTTCTATTTTTAGTTTTTTTGATCGATGTCCAGCCTAATATACAAAGTAGCTGGAATAGTTACACTCACATCAAGAGTATATAAGAATTAGTCTTTCATTAAGTCTATGCTAAAATTTGTTGTCATTCGTACTCTTGATGATAGCTATTCTGACTGTGATGAGATAAAATCTTAAAGAAGATTTAATTTGCATTTCCCTGATGGCCAAGAATATGGAAAATTTTTTATATATTTTACAGGCAATTTGCATTTCTTATTTTTTGGAAATTTTCATTCATTTTGTTTTTTAATTTGAATGCTAATTTTACTGATGCTTAATTTTTTGAGTTCCTTGCATATCACAGACATTGACACTCTGTTGGATGAAAAGCTTTGAGATTTTCTACTGTTCTGTAGTCTGCCTCTTCATTTGATTGACAACCTCTTTTGTAGGCAGAAATGTTTAAATTTTAAGAGACCCCATTTGTTGTTTTATGTTATTTCCTGTATTTCCAACTTCTTATTCAGAAAGTCCTTACTGGAGAAACTGAGTTCTATTCTCCACTTTTTCTTCTAGTAGTTTCAAGGTATTATTTCCTTCCTTTATCTATTAAAAATATAAATAAAACCTTAGTTAATACTATGATACCATATGCTATATAAATATTTCAATAATATAAACAAAACAGTAAAACCATTCATCATCCTTTTATAAATTTTTATTAATTCTTTGATAATTTCATACAATGTACTTTGATCATATCAAGACCCCTTACCCCATCTGAAAACCCACCTCATTATCACCTTCCAGACTTCATGTCTTCTGTTATTAATTTTAGTTTTAGAATGCTTATCGTTATTGAGTCTAATGTGTGTTTTCCAAATGCTCTTGGATGTGGTTCCATACCCTGTTGCCTGGTCAACCTGTCAGGCAAAACATCTTTAAGGAAATCTCACTCTCTTTTCAGCCTTCAGCTATCATTTACTAATAGCTCCTCAGCTAGGGTTGGGACATCTTGATCACGTGCCTCATTCATGCTAGGTTTTGGTCTAGCTTGGGCTTGCACAAGTCTTGTATATAGTGTCATAGGCAATGTGTTCATATATGTAGCTTCAACATAAGAACTGATGTCCTGAATCTGACAAAAGAAAATTAGGTAATACAATACAACATATAAGCACAAGAAAAAAGTTATCTGAACAGGATTCTGGTAGTGTAGTCATTAAGACTAACAATTGGCAAACATGGCCCCATGTGAAGAAGCAGCCTACAGAATGAGAAATAACCTTTACTTGCAATCTACCTGATAGAGGGTAAACATGTACAGTAAAGAAAATACACATAAAACTAAAGGTCATAAATAAAAACGTTAAAAATAGAGTTCTCAAAAGAAGAAATGCATGTGGCTAAGGATCAGGTTTTTAAATTTTCAACATTTTTAATCATCAGGAAAATATTAATTAAACTAGAGTTTACAAAGTCCCATATAGAAATGTGACAAATTCTGGAGAGGTTGTGGGGAAAGAACACTTATTCAATGCTGGTGGGTATGTAAACTGGTTCAAAAATTCTAAAAATAGTCCTACCACATTATTTAGTCATAGCTCTCCTTGTCATATACCTCAAGAACTTTATATCTTACTACAGATACACTGGTTGTTCTAGTTTCTCTTCAATTGTTGTGAGGGAACATTCTCACTGACACCAACTTAGGGTTTATTCAGCTCACATCTCTCGGGTCATAGTTCATCACTCAGGGAGCCCAAGGTAGGAACTCAGGCCAGGAACCTGGAGGCAGGAGCTGAGGCACAGGCCATGGAGGAATGCTTCTTACTGGCTTCCTCTCCTGGCCCATGCCCAGCCTGCTTTCTTATACTGTACATAACAAACTGCCCAGGGTTGGCACCACCGATAATAGGCTGGGGCCTCCCACATTGCTCAACAATCAAGACAATACTCCACAGATGTGGCCACAGGCCAAACCATTGGAGCCAATTCCACATCTGAGGATCCCTCAACCCAGATGTCTCAAGTTGACATTAAAGCGATCCAGCACAATTGACCTCTTGTTAACTTGACACACAGCACACATCACTATTTTTTTTAATTTTTTTTTATTAATTTTATTTATTTCTGTATGTGTATGAATGTACTGCCTGCATGCAAGTCTGTGCACCCGTGTCGTGCAACGCCGCGGAGGTCAGAAGAGGGTCTCGGATTCCCCTGGAGCTGGAGTTCTCCTGGAATTGGAGTTTCAGACGGCTCTCGGCCGCCATGTGGGTGCTGGGGATCGAACCCGGGTCCTCTGTAAGAGCAGTCGGTGCTCTTAACCGCTAGGCCATCTCTCCAGCCCCAGCACACATCACTATTAAACCAACACCCTTCCATTCCTTGTCCCCAAGGTATGATGTTAACATTAATCACAACATAAGACAGTGTGATCTTAAGGGTCTCACAGTCCTTAAAATGTCCAAGCACTTAGAGTTCAGTTTGTTAAAAGTCTCTTAACTGTGGGCCCCTGTAAAATCCAGAACAAATACTGTCTTACTTCAAAGGGGAAAATTGGGCACACCTAAGCAAAACCTAAGTCCATCAAAGTAACTCAAAACTGGACATCTGGAATCCACTCATGATCTTCCTGCTTCCAAGGGGTTTCAGCAGCTCCATTTCCCTGACTCTTGCCTTCCATATACACACAGCTAATATTGAATGCCAAGTCAGTTCCACTCCACGCCCACTGATGCTCTTGGTGGTCATCCCATGATCCTGGCATCTCCAAAAAGCTGGAGTCTTCACTAAATCTGAGGCTGCACCTTTACCAACGGTCTCTTCTGACTTCTCCGGGTGCATAGCCGCAGCTTCTCTCCATGACCCCTGCTATCCTGGGATCTTCACTGCAACCAGGGTGCACTTCCACCAATGGTCTTTCCTGACCTCTCATAGTGTCAAGCCTTGGCTGCTCTCTGTAACCCCTTCAAACTTCAATACCAGAACCATATAGGAGACTCTTAACATATTACCAAGTCCTTCTGGTTTGACAGGGAGGCTTGAGCCCATTCTGGAACATAGCTTCTGTGTGCTGACCCTGAAGAAAGTCTCAGAAGATTTCAGCAAAATGTGGCTGGTCTCTTGTTACTTACAGCTGATTCTTCAGCCACAGGGGAGCAGAACCTACAGATTCTCATTTCAAAAATTATCATGCAAACAGCCCTGATGGTCTACGATTCCCCTTGAAGCTTCACAAGCCAGAACTCCATAGTCTACAACTCTTTCAGCATAACTTTACCAAGTTCCACAGCAATGAACTTCAGACACTCAATGATTGTTCTAGCCCAATGTTACAAATGCTTCCACAATTCTCCACCAAAACACCAAGGTCACAAAAATATTCAAATTGCTGTGACAAAACACTCTGACTGACATCAGGTTGGGGAGGAAAGGTGTTATTTCAGCTCAAATGTCCCTGGTCATAGCTCATCACTCAGGGATCCCAAGGTAGGAACTCAGGCCAGGAACCTGGAGGCAGGAGCTGAGGCACAGGCAATAGAGAAATGCTTCTTACTGGCTTGGTCTCCTGGCCCCCTGCCCAGCCTGCTTCCTTATACTGTAAAAAGCAACCTGCCAAGTGGTGGCACCACCCTTAGTAGGCTGGACCCTCCCACATTGCTCAATAATGAAAACAATGCCCTCCAGATGTGACTCCAGGCCAATTAAATGGAGCCAATCCCTCAATTGAGGATCCTTCAACCGAGGTGTGTCAAGGTGACACTAAAGTTATCCAGCACACCAGTTTATACTTTTTATTGTTGGTCTATTCACAAACGCCAGAAAATGGAAATATACTAGCAGTCCATCAACTGATAAATGGGATATGAAAATATGGTTGGTACAAATAAGACATTATTCAGCTTTAAAAAAAATGAAATTATGAAATTTTCTTGTAAATGTATGAAATTATAAACAAAAATCCAGAGCAAAGAAATCCAGGGTCAGATAGATAAACACATATGTGTTTCCTTTGAAATTTTAGATAGGTATGCTTCACTAGGGTATTGTTTATTTTGAGGTCCTTGATACATTTGTAGTTTTGTGATGTGTAAGAAAAAGATCTAGTTTAATTTTTTTGTTGAAATCTTTTCTCAGAATGATTTGTTTAAAATGCTGTCATTTTTAAACTATGTATTATCATTATTATTATTATTATTATTATTATTGGTCGTTTCAAGACAGGGTCTCCCTATAGCCCTATCTGTCCTGGAACTCACTCTGTAGAACAGGATGGCCTTGAACTCACAACGATCTGCCTGCCTCTGCCTCCTGAGAGCTAGGACTAAAGGCATGCTCCACCACACTGGGCAAGTGTGTATTTTTTCAGAGTGTATTTTTGACATCTTTACCAAAAATTGTGTAACTGTAATTACATGGAATTATTTCTGAGTAGTCAATTTTCTTCCATGGAGCTGTATATGTTTCGTGCCAGGAAAATGTTTTCTTTACTATGAAACCTTCAAATAATTTGCAATAATCTATGGTGATATGTCCTACAGTGTTTTTTTTTTCTTTTTTTTTTCTTTAGATTTGTTTTGGTTATCCTTACTCTTTTGTGTCTCCACATAAATTTGGGATTGATTTTTTTTCGATATCTGTGAAAAATGATGTTGGAGGTTTCATCAGTTCTCCACTAATTCTGTAAATTGATTTTGATGGGGTACTAATTTTTCATAATTTAAAATTTTCCAATACATAAGCAGCGGATATCTTCCCATGTTCTAGAGTCTTCCTTAATTCATTTATTTAGTAACTTAATATTTTATTTGTAGAGGTCTTTTACTTCCTTATAGACATTTATTCTTTGTCATAATGCTTACATGCACTTTGTCCATATTTTATTAAGAAGTATGTGTATTCTTTATCAATTCTATATATGTTTATTTGCATTTGATTTATTGTTTTATTTAACTCAATTGTTTCTTTGTTTCCTTTTTCTCCATATAATCTCTCTGTTGTCATGAATGGGGTTTTGAAATAACAGATTGTTATTGTTGTTGAGGTTTATCTGGTGATTTCATATTTAATAGTTTTTCTGTTGTAAAATTTGGTTCACCTTTGACACATATATTTAGAATTGATTTTCTCTGTTGATGGATATATTATTCTAATGTGTATAAACTGATCCATTTATATCCTATGACTATTTTATGAACAGTTTTGATTTGAAGTCTATTTTTTCAGTTCTTAGCATAACCATACCTGTTTGTTTCCTATTTCTAACTGCTTACAATGTCTTTCAACATGCTTTTATCCAAGGGTGGTGTTATCATTGAAGACAATATAGGATGCTTGGAGGCTGCAAAAGATATATCATGTGGATCTGAGATCTCCTGAGACCAGCTGAAGCAAGCGCAGGTAGGTAGGTAGGTAGGAGCTGGGTGCTTCAGCAAGGCTGACTGTTGATTGACTTAATCTAGTTAATCTGTTAATCCAGTTGTCTTTAGCTTAATTGCCTTTAGTGGCTGTGGGGGCGGAGTTATCTTCCCAGCTGGTATAAAATGTATGGTTGTATGAGTCTTGAGATCTGAGATCTCAGGAGACCAGCTGAAGCGCAGGTACCAGGGCACAGGCTAAAGAGCACCCCCCCCACTCGGATTACTAAGGCATCTGAAGGAGGAAAGCAAAACAAGCCTTCGACACAGTGAAGAGGCATTTAGGACTCACATTGGAATACAGTCAAGGAGAAGCCCATATGCCAGGAACACGAAGAAGAGACAACATAGGAAAGGGGCAGGTTAATCCCACACCAAGCTCTTCCAACCCTATGGAAAATTCCTACAGTGGGATCCCCATGGCGTTGGCCAAGGACACAGATATCAGAAACACAATTGGGAGCATATTTAAAGAACTACAAGATTATAAAGAGCAAATCAAAGAACTAAGAAAAGAGAATGAAGAACTCAAGAAGGACATACAGAGAGCGAATGACAAACTCCGGAAGGAAGTAGAAACACTGAAAAGATCCCATGCTGAAAAAGATAAGGAAACCAAACAGCAAAGCAAAGAGCTACAGGAAGAGATTTAGAAGCTCCAAAAGGAAGTAGAAATAAGAAGAGGAAATGAAAAAGGAAATCAAGCACTCAGCCAATCAAGAGGAAATGAACGGAAAAAGCCTCAGAAGCAGAATGGAGGAAGCAAAACAAAGAATATCAGACCTGGAAGATAACACAGAACAACTAAAAACCTCAAGTAAAGATTATGAAAAATTTAAAAATACAAAAAAGTGGAAAAATCAGGAACTGTGGGAAACTATGAAAAGATCAAACCTCCACATCATAGGAATAGAGGAAAGAGAAGAATCCCAAGAGAATGGTATTCATCAGATCTTCAACAGAATAATAGATAAAAACTTCCCCAAACCAAAATAGGACAAACCAATACAAATACAAGAAGCACATAGAACTCCAAACAGACAAGATCAGAAAACAATTTCTCCACCCCATATCATAGTTAAAATGCTAGACACCCAAAACAAAAGATAAAATCCTTAAAGCCACAAGAGAAAAACAACAAGTGACCTATAAGGGGAAACCTATCAGAATTACAACTGACTTCTCAATGCAAACTATGAAAGCAAGAAGAATGTGGAGCAAAGCATTCCCAGTGGTAAGGGACAATAGATGCCAATCCAGGTTACTATACCCAGCAAAAATGTCAATTATATTTGAAGGAGAGAGAAAAAACTTCCATGACATAAACAAGTTGAAAGAATACATGTCCGGAAAACCAGCCCTTCAGAGAATACTTGAGGCAATTCAAAGGACAGAAGAAAGGAACAACCAACCCCAGGCACCTAGAAAGAGAAATCAATAAAAGCATAACTGCAGAAGTAGAAACCTAAATCAAAACCGCAGATGGATAATAAGGCAAAAGGAAGCAACACAAACCTATCAGTCATAACCTTAAATATTAATGGACTAAATTCCCCAATCAAAAGACATAGACTGGGAGACTGGATTAGGAAACAGAATCCATCGATATGCTGTCTGCAAGAAACACATCTTACCTTCAAGGACAGGCACCACCTTAAAGTGAAGGGATGGAAAAAAATATTCCAAGCAAATGGTACCAAAAAGAAAGCAGGTGTTGCTATTTTAATATCGGATAAAATAGACTTCAAAGTAAAAGAAATCAGAAGAGACAAAGAAGGCCATTACATTTTCATCAAAGGAACAATCCACCAAGAAGATTTCACAATTATGAATATATATGCCCCAAATTCTGGTGCACCAAACTTTATAAAGACAATTCTCCAGGACCACAAGTCACAGACTAACCCCAGTACACTCATAGTAGGAGATTTCAATACCCCACTGAGTCCTTTGGATAGGTCAACAGGACAAAGAATAAACAGAGAGACATCTGAACTGAACGATATGATACACCAAATGGACATCATAAACCTCTACCGAATATTTCACCCTAATACCAGAGAATACACTTTCTACTCAGCACCCCATGGAACATTCTCCAAAATCGACCACATACTGGGACACAGAAGAAACATCCACAAATACAAAAAGATTGAATTAATTTCATGCATTCTATCAGAGCACAGTGCAATAAAGCTCAACATCAACACCAGGATAAGCCCTACTGCCTACAAGAACACATGGAGAGTAAACAGCACACTCTTGAATAATGAATGGGTCAAGGAAGAAATAAAGAAAGAAATAAAAGCATTCCTGGAACTGAATGACAATGACAATACAACACAACAAAACCCATGGGATACCTTAAAAGCAGTCCGAAGAGGGAAGTTTATAGCCCTGGGTGTCTACATTAGAAAAACAGAAAGAGCACAAGTGAATGATGTAACACTAGAGCTAAAAACACTTGAGAGGCAACAACAGATGAACCCTAAATGCAACAGACAGGAAGAAATAACAAAAAAATCAGAGCAGAAATCCGTGAAACAGAAACAAAGAAAACAATACAAAAAATAAATGAATCCAAAAGTTGGTTCTTTGAAAGAATAAACAAGATAGACAGACCTCTAGCCATGTTAACCAAAAGAAAGAAGGAACAACTCCAAATCAATAAAATCCATGATGAAAAGGGAAATATCATAATAGACAAGGAAAAGATCCAGAAAATCATATGGGAATACTTCAAAAACCTATACTATACCAAGTTTGAATACCTAGAAGAAATGGATGAATATCTGAAATCCTGGGAATCATCAAAGCTCAATGAAGAAGAGATCAACAGCTTAAACAGAACCATAATACTTGAAGAAATTGAAGCTGTAATAAGAAACCTCCGAACTAAAAAAAGCCCGGGTCCAGATGGTTTCATGGCAGAATTCGATAAAACATTTCAAAAAGACATACAACCATTATTACTAAAATTGTTTAGAAGGATACAGAGGGAATTCTCCCAAATTCCTTCTATGAAGCCAGCATCACACTATTACCTAAACCAGGCAAAAATACAACTAAAAAGGAGAATTATAGTCCCATCTCCCTAATGAACACAGATGCCAAAATTCTAAACAGGATACTGGAAAAATGCATACAGACCCACATCAAGAAGATCATTCATCATGACAAAGGTGGATTCATACCAGGGATGCAGGGATGGTTCAACATGCGAAAATCAATAAACATCATCAAACACATAAACGGAATGAAAGACAAAAAACACACCATCATCTCAATTGATGCTGAAAAAGCCTTTGACAAAATCCAGCATCCCATCATGCTTAAAGTCCTAGAAGGAACTGGATTAGAGGAATCATTTCTGAATGTAATCAAAGCCATATACAGGAAACCCACAGCCAATATCATCCTAAATGGGGAAACAACAGAAATATTCCCTTTAAAGGCAAGAACTCAACAAGGCTGCACCCTGTCACCACTCCTCTTCAATATAGTGCCTGAAACACTTGATAGAGCAATAAGGCATGAAAAGAAAATTAAAGAGTACTAATTGGAAAAGAGGAATTCAAGCTATCCCTATTTGCTGATGGTATGATTGTTTACTTAAGGGATGCTAAATACTCCATAAGAAAACTCCTAGAAATGGTTAACAGCTTCAACAAAATGGCAGGATACAAAATTAACATAAAAAAAATCAATGGCCTTTCCTTACACCAAGAACAAGAAACTGGAGAAAGAATTCAAAGAGACCTTCCCTCTCACAATAGCCTCAAAAACAATAAAATACCTAGGAACAAACTTAACCAAAGACACCAAAGATCTCTACAGCAAAAAATTTAAATCTTTAAAGAAAGAAATTGAAGTAAACATCAGAAGATGGAAAAACCTCCCATGCTCATGGATTGGGAAAAATAACATTGTAAAATTGTCCATTCTACTGAAACTCTTGTATAGATTAAACACAATCCCAATCAAAATCCCCAAGTGTTTCTTCACAGGCTTGGAAAAAAAATTCCTTAAATTCATTTGGAAAAACAAAAGACCCCGAATAGCCCAAACAACCCTGAGCAAAAAGAGCTACACAGGGGAGATCTCTATACCAGACTTCAAACTATACTACATGGCAATAGTCATAAAAACAGCCTGGTACTGGCAAAAAAACAGACCTGTTTACCAATGGAACAAAACCGAAGATCCAAATCTGAACACACACAATTTCAGCCATCTCATATTTGACAAGGGGGCCAAGAAGACACAATGGAGAAAAGAGAGTATCTTCAGCAAGAGGTGTTGCCAAAACTGGATCACCACTTGTAGAAGAATGAAATTAAACCCCTACCTCTCGCCCTGTACAAAAGTCAACTCCAGATGGATCAAACACCTCAACGCGAAACCCCAAACTCTACAGTCGATAGAAAGAAAAGTTGGCAGCAGACTACAAGATATAGGCATAGGAAAAGACTTCCTAAATCAGAGAGCAGCTGCACAAGAATTAAGATTCACAATTGACAAATGGGACCTCATTAAACTCAAAAACTTCTGTACATCAAAAGAAACAATCAAAGCAGTGAAGAGAAATCCCACACAGTGGGAGGAAACCTTCACCACATAAACATCTGACAAAGCACTGATTTCCGGAATATATAACCTACCCAAAAAACAAAAAAAGAAAGAACACAAATGACCCACTCAATAGATGGAGCAAGGAGCTAAACAGAGACTTCATAAGTGAGGAATTAGAGATGTCTGAGAAACACCTTAAGAAGTGTTCAACATCACTAATCATTAAGGAAATGCAAATCAAAACCACTCTAAGATATCATCTTACTCCAATAAGACTGGCTAGGATCAAGATACCAAGTGCTGGAGAGGTTGTGGGGAAAGGGGAACACTCAGCCACTGCTGTTGATAATGTAAACTAGTGCAGCCACTATGGAAAGTAGTGTGGAGAACCCTTGGAAGACTTGGAATGAACTTGCCACCCGACCCAGCCATACCACTCCTGGGCATGTACCCTCAAGACTTACGCCACCACAGAGATACATGCACGGCCATGTTTATTGCAGCTCTCTTCACAATAGCAAGGAGCTGGAACCAACCTAAATGCCCCTCAACTGACGAGTGGATAGAGAAAATGTGGTACATCTACACAATGGAGTTCTATGCAGCAGTAAAGAAAGACGACATCACGAGCTTTGCAGGAAAATGGCTGGAGCTAGAGGACATCATGTTGAGTGAAGTAACAGAGTCCCAGAAAAACAAAGGTGGAATGGTATCCCTCATCTGTGGATGCTATTGCCAATTACCTAGTTGCAAGTATTTCTTGTGCATGGCCCCTTGAACTTTTGTCAAAAGCTGTTGGCAGTGATGCATTTTGGAAACAACAACAGCAGCAGCAGCAACAACAACAACAACAACAACAGAAAGGACTGCATCAAAGAACTGACTGAAACAGTGAACTTCTGCTCAAAACAGTCAACTTCCATATGGAGAATATTGAGAAAGACTGTAAAGCATGTTTGGAAGACGGCATGAGGTCTGGTGGGGTGGGGGGATGGGGGGGACACAGGTCTAGATTTGATATAAATATATGTAAATTAATTATAAAAGAAGAAGAAGGAAATAGACAATATTTGGATGCATCCTCTTACAGTGTTTGACAGCAGTACTTAACAATATAAGTCAAGGGCACATGTGATAAAATTTGAGGAATTGAACAAAGTTGAATAAACAATTAGCAAACTGAAAAAAAAAAGATATATCATGTTTTCTAATGCAATATGATAGTCTGCGTCTTTTTGTTCCTGCAATTGAACTAGTTAATATTAAGAATTTTCCTTGAAATATGTGTTAATTCCTGTCATTTTGTTCATCTTTTTGTACTGGAAATCTTTATTTGTCAATTAGACTCACCTGAGAAGAGGAACCTCAACTATGGTCTTTTATTTCTAGGAATGGTTTGTGTACATGTGTGGGGATTTGTCTTGATTGCTGAATGATGTGAGAAGGTCCATCCCACTGTGGTGGTGCAATTCCTGGGCAGATGGTCTTGAGTTTTATGACAAATAAGTCTAAATATATGCAAGAGGAACAAGCTAGTAATCAACAATCCTCCACTGCCTCAGTTTCAATTCTTGCTACCTGAATTCTACTTTGAGATCCTGCCAAGGTTACCCTTGATAGACTGTGAGCTATAAGCAAAATAAACTCTTTTCTTCCCATGTTGTTCTTGATATGAATGTTTTATTACAACAATAGAAAGCTAATTAAGACACATGATATTTTCTTAGATCTCATTTGAAGTATGTTCCTGCTCTTCTTATTTATTTCCTGAATTATATTAGTCTTGAAGTATACCTCTATAACAACTGTGCAGCTGGCTTAATGGTAAATAATTCCTTTCACATATTTTCTATCATAGAATGATTTAATTATCCTTTAATTTATATAGATATTTTTTCTGTATATAATATTCTAATTGAGTGACCTATGAGAACCACACATGAGCACCAGGTGACTTCAGGAGGAGCAAAAACCAATAAGAGATGAAAGAGGAGTGATCAGAATAAAATGTGAACACCAAGATCTAAAGATCACAATAGAAATCAAAAGAGAAATCTAAGGCTCAAGTGGTAGAGAGAGTCTGTGTACATAAAGGTAATTATCAGTGTAGAGAAAACTTCAGCCTAAATTCAAGCAATATTTCAAATAATAAAATCATTTGATCAAAGGTTTATAAACATCATGTCATTGACTAGGCATCCATAAACAGGATAATTACATCTGACTCTAAACACAGTCCATGTGACCATGGGAAATATCCTAAGAAACATTATGAATTTGAAATATGTGGTAAATCTTGTGATGCATGCTCTCACTCTCTTAAAGAACATAAAAATATGAACACTGGAGAGAAACTCACCAGAATGAGAAGCAGCCATTTGTTGCCACTGTGCAGAAAGGCATATGCTAAAACTCAGTGCATCCAAGCCCTATAAAATTTACAGTATAGAAAAATGGCATGTTGTTCTTCCAATTCCCTTTGAGAGCATAAAATCTTTTTCTCTGGATAGCTACACCAATATAAGGAATTTAAGAGTCTATCTGAAATTTTTGTTCCCTACACTTGCGTAAAAGAAAAATTATATGATTGTATGTACTGGAAAGTCTTTGGTAGTATTGTTTCTTTAGTCTACATGAAAGAACTCACACTGGAGAGAAAGTTTTCCAATGTAAGCAATGTGGAACGGGAAAAAAAAAAAACTTCAGATATTCCAGCCATGCTTAATCTCATGGGATAATTCACACTGGAGAGAAACTATGAATTTGGGAAGTATGGGAAGATATTCACTAGTGCCCACTGTGTGACAAGACACTTGTTAATGTACAGTGTATACTGGCCTTACAATTGTGATCTGTGTGGGGAAGCCTATCTTTATGTCTCTTTCCTTAAAAACTACAACATGCACCACACACAAAAGGAACCCTATAAATGTAAGCAATGTGGGCAAACTTTAGAAAACTTGTTATATAAGGTATGTGGGAAAGTTCTCAGTTGTTCTATTTACATCCAAAATTATATGAGAACACACAATGGGCAGCCTCATTAATGTGAAGAATGTGGAAAGCATCCTCATATTCCAAAAGTCTTTGAAGACAAAAGAAAACTCACAGTTGATTGAAGCTGGATGATCTTAGTAAATGTAAGTGATACAGAATAAAGCCTTTGCATGTTACAGCTCTTCATATGGATTTGGAAAAGAAATCATAGTGAACTTATATAAGCCTATAGATGCAATATGTGTGCAAATGACTTGAGTCATTTCAGTCACAGGTGCAAGCAACATTTTGATGTACTGAAACTTGGTGAGATTAAAATTGTTGGGAAACCTTTTGACATTCCTACAGAAAGGGAACAGATAAATGATCTAACACTACAACTAAGAACATTTGAGAGACAGCAACAAATGGACCCTAAACGCGACAGGAAGAAATAACAAAAATCAAAGCAGAAATCAATGAAATAGAAACAAAGAAAACAATACAAAAAAATCAATTAATCTGAAAGCTGTTTCTTTGAAAAGATGAAAAACATAGATAGAACCCAAGCTCGGTTAACAAAAAAAAAGCAAGAGCAACTCCAAATTAATATTATTTGTGATGAAAAGGGAAACCACAAAAGATAAAGAAAAGATCAAGACAAGTATACGAGAATACTTCAAAAATCTATACTAAGTTTGAAAACATAAGAGAAATGGATGAATATCTGAAATCCTAGGAACCAACAAAGCTTAACCAAGAGGAGGTTGACAGTTTAAACAGACACATAACATTTGAGGAAATTGAAGATGTAATAAAAAAAACCTCCCAACTAAATAAAAGCCCAGGCCCAGATGGTTTCACAGGAGAATTCTATAAAGCTTTTAAATAGGTCTTACAAACATTACTACTCAAACTATTCAGAAGGATACACACAGAGGGAAATCTCCCAAACTCCTTAGCAATTTGAAAAATGCAGATAAAAACCACTTTAAGACTGAATCTTACCCCAATTAGCCTCTCTAAGATCAGAAAATCTAAGGTCGAGATGCTGACAAGGGTGCGGAGGAAAGGGGAATATTCATTCACTATTGGTGAGAAGGCAGACTAGTGCAACCACTATGTACTGCAAAGTGGGGAACTAAAAAAGACTAAAAACGAACCTAAAAGACCCCTAATAGCCAAAGCAACCCTGAGTGAAAAGAGCAATACAGGGGGGATCGCTATACCAGATATCAAACTATACTACAGGGCTATAGTCATAAAAACAGCCTGGTACTGGCACAAAAACAGACCAGTTGACCAATGGAATAAAACTGAAGATCCAAACCTGAGCTCATACAATTTCAGCCACCTCATATTTGACAAGGGGGCCAAGAAGACACAATGGAGGAAAGACAGCATCTTCAGCAAGTGGTGCTGGCAAAATTGGATCACCACTTGTAGAA
>VZQC01012857.1:55084-89708 GCA_009823505.1 Rhizomys pruinosus | reverse complement strand
GGTGAAACTACAGCAATGTAGTCTGGACCCTCATTTGATTAACCTGATTGAACATACAACCCCTCACCCCCCGCTGGAAGGTGGGGCTGTGGGTGTTTGGGCACAACAGCCTGCAAATTGGTTATACATGAAGGATGCTTGTACTCATGGATTATCACTTATAGCTAAAAAATGGAAAAAAAAAACTGAGAGAGATATGCAGGATAGTCATGGCAGAATGCATGAACTCGGTTGGGGTGGGGGTGGGGGTGAAGGGAAGGGGAGATATGCCTGAACTGAATTGGAAAATGATGTATGAAATGCACAAAGCATCAATAAAAAAAAATGTTGTGAAAAAAAAAAGTACCCAGTTGTACCACTCCTTGGAATATACCCAAAGGAATCATCATACTCTAAAGATACCTGTACATACATGTTTCTAAGCTCCTCTCTTCACATTAGGGAAGAAGTGGAAACAACCTAAATATCTCACAGCCGTTAAATGGATAATGAATATGTAGTACATCTACATGATAGAGTACTACTCAGCACTAAGAAAAGATGAAATTCTCAGGTAAATCAATGGGACTAGAGAATGTTATTCTGAGTGAAGTAACACAGAGGTAGAAAACCAGGCAATGTATGTTCTCCCTCATTTTTGAATTGTAGCACCAACACCCTCAGGTGAGTAGATCATAAGAAAAGCCAAGAAATTGGAAAAAAGATATATGGAGGTAAAGGAAAAGAAAAATCCTAAAAAGAGATAGGTAAGGAACAGATGTTACTAGAGAAGAGGTTAGCAGAGTGTGGGTGTTGAGTTGAGAGGGGAGGAGGGGGAGATTAAAAAGGGGGCAAAATGGAGGAGGTCAGGAGAGGAGGAGGGTGGAGATGAAGGGTGCTGGGCTGGGGAGGGAGAAGAAGTAGTAAGGGAAGAAGAAAGGATAGAGATGATTGGAACTTGAGAGGCTAGGAAACCGAAGTGTAATGTGATTCCCCCCAAGATCCCATGAAAAATTCACATACACTGTGTGAGTATTAGTGCACCAGTGGTGTAACCTGCTGGCATGTGGCAGGAAACACAGTGCAAGATGGAGGATACCTCCCTTTGAATGGTTGGCGAGTGTGATCCAACTGACTCTCAGAACAAAGCTGGCTATCTCCAAAGCTCTTAATTATCTACCAGAAGCATAAAATAAGACCCTAATGTACAAAAACTGACATGCTTCAGGGATAGGACTTAGATTAATGGAACAGGGGCTGACCTGGAACTTTTAAATCTGAATTAAAGTGCTCATAATGCTGGAAAATGTGCACACTGCTAGGAGAGAAAATCAATCAATGTTACAACCCAGAGACAAACTCTAACAAACAATGAGTTGCCCAGAAAATTACCTCATTGGTTCAGTAGAGCCACTGTTGTCTGGGCATGGTCAACACCTATCTAATAGGATTTGGACCCCTATTTGAGATTGAACATGAGAGCCACTGTACACTCATTCAAATGTGCAGGGCTGGAGAGGACATAGATCCTACAGAAAAGCCTACAGGTGTCATATCTCTAGAAAAATGAAATTTCTCAACAAACACTCACTATGGAATCTTATATTTACAGACAAGCATACTAAATACTACCCTTAAAAAAAAAAAAAGTTACTCCAACTTTCTTTTGGTTAACTGGGCTAGAGGTCTATTTTGTTTATCTTTTCAAAGAACCAGCTTTTTGATTGATTGATTTTTTATTGTTTTCTCTGTTGCTATTTCATTGATTTCTGCTCTGAATTTTGTGATTTCTTCCTGTCTTTTGGGTTTAGGGTTCATTTATTGTTGTCTCGCAAGTGCTTTTAGCTGCAGTGAGAGATCATTTATTTGTTCCCTTTCTGTTTTGTTTTGTTTTTTTTTTTTTTATGTGGGCACTTAGGACTATAAATTTTCCTCTTAGGACTGCTTTTAATTTATCCCACAGGTTTTGTTGTGTTGTATTGTCTTTTCTGTTTAGTTCCATGAATGCTTTTATTTCATCCTTTATTTCTCCCCTGACCCACTCATTATTCAGGCTTGTGTTTTTTAGTCTTCATGTATTCTCATAGTTAGTAGAGCTTATAATAGTGATCATATTGAGCTTTAATGCACTGTGGTGCGATAGAATGCATGAAATACTTTCAATTTTTTGTATTTGTTGAGTTTTCTTTTGTTTCGAAGTACGTGGTCAATTTTGGAGAATGTTCCCTGGGGATTGGAGTAGAAAGTATATTCTTTGGTATTTGGGTGGAATATTCTGTAGATTTCTGTATGGTCCGTTTGGTGTATTATATTGTTCAGTTGTGAGGCCTCTCTGTTTATTTTTTGTCCAGTTGACATATACAAGGGACCAAAAGAAAGAGCAACTCCAAATCAATAGCATTCATGATGAAAGAAGAAACATCACAACAGATAAAGAAAATATCCAGACAATCATAAGAGAATACTTCAAAATCCTATAGTCTACTAAATTTGAAAACCTAAGAGAAATGGATGAATATCTGAAATCTGGGATTCGCCTAAGAGAAATGGATGAATAGCTGAAATCCTGGGATTCACCAAAGCTTAACCAAGAAGAGATTGACAGCTTAAACAGGACCATAATACTTGAGGAAATAGAAGATATAATAAAAATCCTTGCAACTAAAAAAAGCCCAGGCCCATAGGGTTTCACCCTGAAGGTGGTAGAGGAAAAAGTTGGCAGCAACCTACAAGACATAGGCATAGGAAAAGACTTTTTAAATCAAACAGAAGATGCACAGGATATAAAGTCAACAGCCAACAATTGGGAGCTAATCAAAGTCAACAGCTTCTGTACAGCTAAAGAAACTATCAAGGAAGTGAAGAGAAAACCCACAGAGTGTGAGGAAATCTTCAATAATGATACATCTGACAGAGCATTAACATCCATAATATATAGACTAATGAAAAAACCAAATAATTAAGAAAACAGTTCACCTCCTCAAAGATGGAGTAAAGAGCTGAACAGAGTCTTTACCAGTGAGCAAGTAAGGATTGCTGAGAAACATCTTAAAAAGTGTTCATCATCGTTAATAATTAAGGAAATGCAAATTAAAACCACTCTAAGTTGTCATCTCACTCCAATAAGATAGGCAAAGATTAAGAAAACAAAAGACGTTAAATGCCAGAGAAGTTGTGAAGGAAAACACACATCCACTGCTGATGGGAATATAAACTTGTACAGCCACTATAGAAAACAGTTTGGAGAGTCCTTAAAAGATTCAAAATAATTTTACCATCTGTCCCAGTAATACCACTCCTGGGTATATACCCCAAAGCCTCATCCTACCACAAAGATACATGAACAGTAGTTTATTGCAGAGATCTCTTAACAATGGTGAAGAACTGGAACCAACCCAAATGCACTTCAACTGATGACTGGTTAACAAAAATGTCCTACATCTACACAATGGAATTCTATGCGGTGGTAAAGAATGATGACATCATGAACTTTGCAGATAAATGGATGGAACTCAAAGCCATTATGCTAAGTAAAGTAACAAAGTCCCAGAATAAAAAGGTGAATGGTTTCTTTCATTTTTGGAAGCTAACATCAAATGTCCAGTTGGCAGACAAGCTGGACAACTTTATTATTATATTTCTTTGTATCTGAAAGCCACTGTGTTTTTATAATGTGAATCTCTTAATGGGTTCTAGAATTGACCTACCACTTATATTCAGATATTTTAATTAACATATATGGATGGAAGATATATATTCATATTCTAAAGTAATAAAAAATTAAAGGGAAAAATGTGAGCCTCAAAAAAAATTTGGAATTAACATACAATTTATTCCTAGAGGTCATAATTTTGATACATATGTGTTGTTTATAAAGGTGTAATTTGGATTAATACAAAGGTGAGGGAACAACAACATAAGAACTTTGTCAAAGAGCTGACTGATACAATTAAATTCTGCCCCAAACAACAACATCTGCAGAAAAAAATCTTTGGAAATACTGAGAGAAAGATGCAAGACATGTATGTTAGATAGAATGCATAAGCTGGGGTGGTGGGAGGGGCAGGGAGAGGGAAAGTATCCAAACTGGACTGAAAAATGATGTATGAGATATACAAAATTCAATTAACAAAAGCTACTCTACACAAAAGATGGAGGCCACTGAGGAATCTGACAACTGGTCATACACAGAATATATACATCTGAAAAATCCCCATTCCTAGGAAACACATCTACCCAGAATGAGGGGCAGAGGCAAAACTAGTCCACCCCTCAATTCTCACCAGATATGCTTCCATACACAATAGAAAGTGAGGTAACCCGATGGCTACAAGTAGTCAACCTCAAAAAAATGGGACCTACCAGTTTGCATATCCCAGGATGTGGCCCCTATATTAAACGTCACCTATCCATGGTTCAAGGCTTAGAGGGGGTTGAAACATCATAAGAGCCAAAGCAGATGCCTGAATGTAGAGAATCAGTGACTTACAATTGAAGATATGTTTCAAATGTACACCTGTGGCAAGTATCAGATATGAGACCCATGCCAACCAGGACAAGGTCTTAATGCAGAGCAAGAGAAATGGGTGGGGTACTGACCTTGTACTGAAAACTGTAAGAGAATGAGTACTCTTGGGTGAGGAAGAATGTGCCTTACCTAGGATTTCTATATATGTTGACTAGGCTCCAGCAAATCGTTTTACACAGAATCACATCGAGTTTGGGAGATTGACTGGATAGGGCTTAACATGGATATTGTAATGTATGAGTTCTGATGGGATATTGGGGCATGGGGGGACTGGGTTTGATTGGGAGCTATTATATGAGCTGTACAGACACTCATTAAAAATATGGTCTAGAAATTCCCTCTGATGCTGTCAATGGAATTTAATGGACCAATTTCCTTGAAGCTTGCAAAACAAGAAATGAACAGAATGGTGATTGCAGAAAAGGGACATATCCATAAATTGTAACAGAGGGAGTAAATGCCAATAGCAAATAGCAATTTGGAGTACATAGATTCAGCTGTATTTGTGAGACTATCTTGTGAGCCTGTAAAACACTCTCATTTTCTGGCATCTGTATCCTCATAAAATCACCTTCTTTTTACCTTATATGAGGCTTAAGACTTGTTTTCAATTAATTCAATATCTTAAAGCTGTGCAATATTATAAATGATTGTATTAAATTACTGACACATTCATTGTGTCATTTAAGCTGTTGCTTAAAAGAAGTGTGTTCTCTTGCAAGGTTAATCGTTTAAATCTATAGTTGCACAATGAACATATCGGTAGCTCTTTCCAAATGTAATCTCAATGACAAAACCATTTCCCAGTTGTGAACCACTGCCTTGCTTGCTTGCTAATATTAATATGGGAAAATTGTTAATATCATCAATTTAAAGTTTTGCCTCAAGATAATAGAGAAATAAAAGGAAATTGAATCCAAAACATACATATATGTATTTGAAACATGCATAATTAAAATGGAACAAAGAAGTAGATAAAATAAACAAATATTTATCACTTTGTAAGCCATGAGTAAAAGAGAGATAATTTATAGTAACCCTAGCCAATAAGTATAGAAAATATAAAATTTATCAATATGAAGAAATGAGAAGAAGAAATCACTATCAATTCTTCATTAATTATCAGTGATAAAGGAATGATCTGTAAATATTTATATCATAATTTAAGGAGTTCAATAAACTGGCAATGTGCTCACACCAGATTATTAGTATTGTCTGAAAATTAAGTAGAGTGTCTGAATATACCGTATTTAATACAGAGGTTGAAATTAACAAGTAAAATTCTTTAAAAACATGAATTACAATATTATAATGAATACTATGAAACAGATGGAGTAAAGTATATTTATCATAAAAATATATCTCTAGATGCAGTATTTCGATATTATATCTCAACTCCACTATTCAGACAACATAATCATTCACAAATCTTATATGCCAAAGAAAGACTCTCACAGAACAGTTTTTGCGATAAACATTGTAGAAAATATCTTCAATCCTACTATGTAATACACTGAAAATGATACTGTGTCTTCTTTATGTAATATTTGTCAAAGAAATATTAATTTCAATTGATATTACAATCACCACCATTAACAGAACAAGTTTGAAAAATAGAGTTAACTTTAAGGAAGAGGAAGATATCTTTTTGGATATTTTCACAAATTTGTGATCTAAAAGAAACTCAGGTACCAAAAAACATAAGAGAGTTCATTTTATAGGTTAATAGAAGTTATGTGAGTTCTGTCCGAAATTTCCTATTTAGAGGCTGGACAGATGGCTAGTGGTTGAGCACTCTTGCAGAGTTCACAGCACCCACATGGTAGTTCATATTCATCCAGAATGTTAGTTCCAGGGAATCCAACCCATTCTGGCTTGTGGGGACATTTCATTCTGTGATGCACTTAGGATAAATGTAGGCAAAATACCCATAAATGTAAAGTAAACTGAATTAAATAACTGCATATTTATATATTTAATTACTTTCTCATTATATCAGTAAAACATGGCATCTATTCTTGTCACTTCTTTTCAAATTTATGCTGTATATGTTAGCCAGCACTTCATGAAACATGTTTTAGGCACATTGTTTGAAAAGGAAAGCTTGAGATTATAGTTATTCATAGACAAATATATTTCATATGGTAAACCCTAAGAAATTTTAAAAAGTAAATCAAAAAGTAAAAGAAATTCTATATTTGTAGAATATTAGCTCATTATTCAAATATCTTCTTGGTATTTACCTGAGCAGAAAATTATTTTAAAATTAGCTATATGACTGGGGGCTGGAAAGATGGCTCAGTGTTTAAGAGCACCGACTGCTCTTGCAGAGGACCCAGATTCTATTTCCAGCACTCACATGGTGGCTAAGAACCGGCTTTAAGCTGGGTGTGGTATCGCTCGCCGTTAAACCTAGCACTTGGGAGGCAGAGACAGTCAGATCTCTGCGAGTTCAAGCCCAGCCTTCTCTACAGAGTGAGTTCCAAGCCAGCTGGGAATATAGGGAGACCCTGTCTCAAAAAAAAATTAGCTATATGACTATCTACTTTAGGCCAGGAATGGTTGCTCATGCCTTTAATCCCAGCACTACGAAGGTAGGGCCAGGCAGATCCTTTTGAGATCTAAGTAAGCTTGGTCTACATAGCTAGTTTCAAGCCAGTGAAGGACCCTATCTTTAAAAAAAAAAAAAAAAGTAAAAATATCTCCTACAATGGCCTCATGAAAATAAAAATCTGAAACCTAATTGGAAAAATTCAAATCTTCTACCATAAAGCTAAAAAAATTGAGAGAAAAATGAAAAGAGAAAAATAAAGTAATCAAGATGTGGAAGAGTCCATATTTGGAATATTTAAAAAGATTAATGAAAACCCCTTCTGCTCTGGAATGCTTATCTGCTGCAGGACAGGCTGTGTGAATCAGAAGAGTCCTTAGGCAGGCACTAACATTCAGAGAGCCAATTGGCGGGCAGACAGAGCCAGGCTTGCCAGGGCAAGTGACTGCTGGGACCCATCTACACTTTCAGGCCAGGGAGCCGCTAGGGGCTTCCACATATTGCCCCACTGCAAGACAGCCTCCAGGGCTTTTCTTGCTCCCAGCTGCAAGCAGACTGGACTGGTGTTGGGGGAAGCCTCTGAGTCCACTCAGTGTTCATGCCTTACCAGCCTGAATACCAAGGACGCCAACAGTGGGGTTCAGGAAAAGCAAAAGAGGAGGAATCAACAGCCCCAGCAGTTCATGGTTTGCAAGGTCCTGGTGCAGGAGCAGGGGCTGCTGAGCATGGCACCAGGGCCAGGATCTTTCTCATTGCCCTCTCCATCACAGGTGCCAGCAGGCACAGAGGCTTAAGGCAGCAAAAGGCAGTGCCCCAAAGCCAGATCTAGCAACCATCTCCTTTAGGAAGGAGATCCTAAAGCTACTGAAGCATAAGATGGTGGTGGGCCATGCGCTCCACAATGACTTCCAGGCTTTCAACTATGTCCTTCCTCTTGGAGCTAGACATGGGATACAATTTATATCCCCAAACTGGTTAGCCATCCGGCTTCCACATCTGAGCTCCAGTCTCTCTAAAGGACCTGGCCTTGCGACTGCTGAGCAACAAAATCTTGGTGGGACAGCAGGGACACTAATCTCTGGAAGATTCTGGAAGAGCTATGGCACTTTACTGGCTGGTGGATGTGCAGTGAGACCAGCAAGAGGCCAGCAGCCCTTGGGCACACCCTGAGGACAAGGGGCCTGACTGGGACATTGATATGGAGCAGCGCACAGAGGACCAGTATTGGCCTGTTGACCTGGCCCAGGGCACCAGAGATAGAAGAGATGTCTTTGATGAAAGGGGGTGAGAAGAAGAAGGAACAGGTTAATGGGAAGTAGGGGCAGGCAACCCTGGGTGGTTCTCCTGAGGCAAGCAGGGCAAGAGGTAACCTGGCAAGCAGGGTCAGAGTTCTTGAGATCATCTGTCTACATGTTCCACCATAGTGTCCTCTGTCTCTGAAGGACACCCCTAAACTATAGTGGTTTTGCTAGTTGTAATTTATAGACTGTGGAATTGTCAGGTGGACTATGACCTAGGATTCTGCAGGTTCAGGAAAGATCCTCAAGACACTGTCTCAGTCTGTGAGTGGCTTCCTTCTATCAAGTCTTCTGAGGTCACTGAGCTATGCTATTTACCAGAATAATGTCTCTTTCCCTGGGAATGGTGGATAACCATCAGTGTTCTTTAGCTCCCTCACCAATTCTGGATGCATGAAGTTCTGTTCTTGTTGCCACCTCTCTTCCCTCTGTTGTATGGAACTGGCCTCTGAGTTAGACGATCTGCCATCTTCCTAAGCTCAGTTATGCCCATTTGACAACGAATGATCATCACAGCTGGGCTTGTTGAATGTTGACGCTTTCTGCATAAAAAAGAGCGGCAGGGAGATTCACAGGACCCTCCCCCTCTATATTCATCCACACCTCCCAACTCATGGTGGGTAATCCTGCCCTTATTTGCACATGACCTAGGGGAAGGGCTACAGTTTAGGCTGGGAAGGGAATAGGGGATGCTTTCTTCCAGGCTGCGTGAAGACTTTCTGGTGCAGCCTTGGGATGAGAACACCCACATTCCTATAAGTAAATCCAAGAAACTCACTGTTTTCCCAGGGAGAACATTTGAGGGCTAGTACCCTGGTTAGCCATTGAGACCTTGGTTGTCGAGTGTGAACATTGTTTAAGTCTCTCCTAGGGAAGGAGTTGGCACCAGTGTTGGTTTGGCACCAGCGCTTAGCTCTGTGTTCCTTAAAATGCTGTGGCTATTGTGAGATTTGCTTCCCAACTTTAGCTTCAAAAGCTTCATTTGAGTCTTGAATGAAGATGGACCTGTTAACCAGTAGGGAATTGTACTGTGGAGAAGGAGTTTTGTTCTGAAACCAAAACCTTTGTCCATGAGTAAAGTTTAGTTGAAAATGTGAAAAAAAGGAATGGAATAGAAAGCAGTCTGAGAATACATTGTTTTGTTTTATTTGTTAGTTTTACTTTTGTGTGTTTGAATGAATTGACTGAATATGTGTAAGTACATAATGCTGTGCAATGCAAATGGAGGTCAGAAGAGGACGTAGGAACTTTTGGAACTGGAGTTATGTATACTTGTTAGCCATAAGTGTGTGCTGGGAATTGAACCCAGGTTCCCTGCAAAAGTAGCCAGTGCATATATGCATGATACATTATACCAAAATTATGACATCTGAAAATAAACTATAGGTTAATACCAAACCAAATTTAAGGATTCATATTTTGACAGTAGAGTTCTACGCAGGTAAAGAATAAAGTATTACTTTTCATTCCTACAATACATACCAAGTCAATGGGTAATATCAGGTATTATATTTACTAAAAAAAAGAAAAAAATATTCATTTTGACTTATAAATCAAGACTTTGTCCTAGAATCCAAAAATAAGGGACACTATATATCATTTGTTTTCCTGAGACTGTGTTACTTCACTTAGCATATTAGCTTCTACTTCCATCCATTTATCTGCAAAGTTCATGATGATATCTTCCTTTATTGATTGATTTTTATTTTCTGAAGTGTTTTTTTACATACATTCTTTCTTTTTCTTTTTTTATTTATATATTTTTATCAAATCTAGACCCATGTCCCCCACCTTATCCCCCCCACCCCACCAGAGCTCATGCATAGTGCCAAACATGCTTTTCATCTCTTTCTCAGACTTTCTCAATATTCTCCATGTGGAAGTTGACTGTTTTGAGCAGAAGTTCACTGTTTCAGTTAGTTCTTTGATGCAGTCCTTTCTATTGTTGTTGTTGTTGTTGTAGTTTCCAATATGCATCACTCCCAACTGCTTGGACAAAAGCTCAAGGGGCCATGCACAAGAAATACTTAAAACTAGGTAATTGGCACTAGCATCCACAGATGAGGGATACCATTTGTCATTTGTTTTTCTGCGACTGTGTTACTTCACTCAGAGCAAAGTTCATGACATCATCTTTCTTTACTGCTTCATAGAGCTCCATTGTATAGATGTATGACATTTTCTCTATCCACTCATCAGTTGAGGGGCATTTGGGTTGGTTCCAGCTCCTTGCTGTTTTGAAGCGAGCTGAAATAAACATGGCCGTGCATGTATCTCTGCAGTGGGGTGAGACTTGAGGGTACATGCCTAGAAGTGGTATGGCTGGGTCAGGCGGCAAGTTCATTCCAAGTTTTCCAAGGGTACTCCACACTGCTTTCCATAGTTGTTTTATGAGTTTGCATTCCCACCAGCAGTGGATGAGTGTTCCCCTTTCCCAACAACCTCTCCAGCACTTGGCATCATTTGTTTTCTTGATCCTAACCAGTCTTATTGGAATAAGATGATATCTTAAAGTTGTTTTGATTTGCATTTCCTTAATGACTAGTGATGTTCAACACTTCGTAAGGTGTTTCTCAGCCATCTCTAATTCTTCACTTGTGAAGTCTCTGTTCAGCTCTTTGCTCCATCTATTGAGTGGGTCATTTGTTTTCTTTCTTCTTTGTTTTTTGAGTAGTTTATATATTCTGGAAATCAATGCTTTGTCAGATGTTGCAGTCTGAGAAACATTGTTTTGTTTATTGTTAGTATTACTTTTGTGGTTTGCATGAATTGACTGATATGATTTGTACCTGATGTTGTGCAATGCACAGAGAGGTCACGAAAGGGACGTAGGATCTCTTGGAATCTGGAGCTCTGATGGATTATAGTTGTTAGCCTAACTGTGTGTCTGGGATTAATCCCAGGTTCCCTGCAAAAGTAGCCAGTGTTTTCTTATATCAATATCATTTCATACCAAAATTATGACATCTGAAAATACAACTATATTGTTAATACTACAACCAAATTTAAGGAAGTTTCATATTTTGACAGTAGAGTTCTACGCAGGTAAAGAATAAAGTATTACTTTTCATTCCTACAATACATACCAAGTCAATGTGGTTAATATCAGGTATTAATTTACTAAAAAAAAGAAAAAAAATATTCATTTTGACTTATAAATCAAGACTTGTGTCCTAGAATCCAAAAATAAGGGACACTACTATTCATTGTTTTTCTGAGACTGGTTACTTCACTTAAGCATTATAGCTTCTACTTCCATCCATTTATCTGCAAAGTTCTGATGATATCTCCTTATTGATTGATTTTTATTTTCTGTAAAGTGTTTTTTACTACATTCTTTCTTTTTCTTTTTTTATTTATATATTTTTATTCAATCTAGACCCATGTCCCCACCTTATCCCCCCCACCCACCAGAGCTCATGCATAGTGCCAAACATGCTTTTCATCTCTTTCTCAGACTTTCTCCAATATTCTCCATGTGGAAGTTGACTGTTTTGAGGCAGAAGTTCACTGTTTCAGTTAGCTTTGATGCAGTCCTTTCTATTGTTGTTGTTGTTGTTGTAGTTTCCAAAATGCATCTCCCAACTGCTTTGGACAAAAGCTTCAAGGGGCCATGCACAAGAAATACTTAAAAATAGGTAATTGGGCACTAGCATCCACAGATGAGGGATTACATTTGTCATTGTTTTTTGGGACTTGTGTTACTTCACTCAGAAGCAAGTTCATGACATCATCTTCTTTACTGCTCATAGGCTCCATTGTATATATTATGACATTTTTCTCTATCCCACTCATAGTGAGGGGCATTTGGGTTGGTTCCAGCTCCTTGCTGTTTGTGAAGCGGTCTGAAATAAACATGGCGTGCATGTATCTCTGCAGTGGGGATGAGACTTGAGGGTACATGCCTAGGAATGGTAGATTGCTGGTTCAGGCGAGGGCAAGTTCATCCAAGTTTATCACGGGTCTCCAACACTGCTTTCCATCAGTGTATTTTATGAGTTTGGCATTCCCACCAGCAGTGGTGAGTTGTTCCCCTTCCCAACAACCTCTCCACGCACTTGGCTTCATTTTTGTTTTCTTGATCCTAACCAGTCTTATTGGAGTAAGATGTATTCCTTAAGTTGTTTTGATTTGCATTCCTTAAGTGGATAGTGATGTTCAACACTTCGTAAAGGTGTTTTCTCAGCCATCTCTAATTCTTCACTTGTGACNAGTCTCTGTTCAGCTCTTTGCTCCATCTTTTAAGTGGGTCATTTGTTTTCTTTCTTCTTTGTTTTTTGAGTAGCTTGTATACTCTGGAGAGTAATGCTTTGTCAGATGTGTCTGCAGTGAAGGTTTCCTCCCACTCTGTGGGATTTCTCTTCACTTCCTGGATTGTTTCTTTTGATCTACAGAGGCTTTTGAGTTTAAGGAGGTCCCATTTGTCAATTTTCTACTTTAATTCTTGTGCAGCTGCTCTCTGATTTAGGAAGTCTTTTTTAAGCCTATATCTTGTAGTCTGCTGCCAACTTTTCCTTCTATTACCTTCAGAGTTTGGGGTTTCAAGTTGAGGTCTTTGATCCACCTGGAGTTGACTTTTGTATAGGGCGAGAGATAGGGGATTAATTTCATTCTTCTACAAGTGGTGATCCAGTTTTGCCAACACCACTTGCTGAAGATGATGTCTTTTCTCCATTGTGTCTTAGTTCTAGAGCAATAAGGCAAGAAAAAGAAATTAAAGGAGTACTAATTGGAAAAGAAGAAGTCAAGCTATCCCTACCTGCTGATGATATGATTGTTTACTTAAGGGATGCTAAAAACTCCACCAGAAAACTCCTTGAAATGATTAACAGCTTCAGTAAAGTGGCAGGATACAAAATTAACCTAAAAAAATCAATGGCCTTTCTTTACCCCAACAACAAGCAACTGGAGAAAGAATTCAACGAGACTGTCCCACGAACAATAGCCTCAAAAACAATAAAATACCTAGGTACAAACCTAACCAATGACACCAAAGATCTCTACAACAAAAAATTTAAACCTTTAAAGAAAGAAATTGAAGAAAACATCAGAAGATGGAAAAACCTCCCATGCTCATGGATTTGGAAAATTAACATTGTAAAAATGTCCATTATACCCAAACTCTGTTATAGATTTAATGCAATCCCAATCAAATTCCCCAAGAGTTTCTTCACAGGCATGGAAAAAAAAGTCCTTAAATTCATTTGGAAAAACAAAAGATCCCAAATAGCCAAAACAACCCTGACAGAAAAGAACTACACTGGGGGGATCTCTATACCAGACTGCAAACTATACTACAGGGCGATAGTCATAACAACAGCCTGGTACTGGCACAAAAACAGACCTGTTGACCAATGGAACAAAACCAAAGATCCAAATCTGAGCACATACAATTTCAGCCATCTCATATTTGACAAGGGGCCCAAGAATACATCTTTCTTTAATGCTGCACAGAATTCCACTGTGTAGATGTACCACATTTTCTTTATTGACTTGTCAGATGAGGTTGCTTCCAGCTCTCTGCTATTGTGAAGGAAGTTGCAATAAACATGGATATAACATATATATCCAATAGTGGTATGATAGAGTCAGGTGATAGGTTCATTTTCAGTGTTTTAAGAATTCTCCCCAATGTTTTCCCTAGGGGTTGTACTAGTTTGCATTCCCAGAAGCAGTTGATGAGTGCTCCCCTTTCCCCACAACCTCTCCAGCATTTGGTATCCTTTGTTTTCTTGATCATTGCCAGTCTTACAGGAGTAAGATGAAATCTCAAAAAGTTTTTAATTCTCATTTCCTTAATTATTAGTAATGTGGAACACTTTTTAAGATGTTTCTCCTCCACCTTTATTTCCTCACTTCTGAATTCTCTCTTCAGCTCTTTACTCCATCTTTTGAGTGAGTCATTTGTTTTCAGGCCCCTTTGTTTTTTGAGTAGTTTATATATTGTGTATATTAATGCTCTGTTAGATATATCACTGGGGGAGTTTTCTTCCTACTCTGTGGGTTTTTTCTTCGCTTCTTTTATTGTTTCTTTCTCTGTACAGAAGCTTTTGAGTTTAATAAGTTCACACTTTTCAGTTGTTGACCATATTTCCTGTACAGCTGCTGTCTGATTTAGAAAGTCTTTTCCTATGCCTGTGTTTTGTAGGTTTCAGAGTTTCAGGCTCCACATTGAGGTCTTTGACCCACTTGGAGATGATATTTTTACCGGGTGAGAGGTAGAAGTTTAAATGTATTCTTGTACAAGTTGTGATCCAATTTTGCCCACACCATTTGCTGAAGATGCTATCTTTCCTGTATTGAGTCTTCTTGGTCCCTTTGTCAAATATGAGGTAGCTGAAATTTTATGGGCTTATATTAGGACCTTTAATTTTGTTCCATTGGTCTATGAGTCTGTATTTGTCCCAGTACCAGGCTGTTTTTATGACTATAACCCTACAACATATTTTAAAGACTGGTATAGTGATCCTCCCTGTATTGTTCTTTTTGTGCAGGGTTGCTATGGCTATCCAGGATCTTTTTGTTTATAGTATTATATATATATATATATATATATATGGATTTGTTTTCTATATCTGTGAAGAAACTCTTGAGGCTTTTAATTGGGATTACAGTGCAACTGTATATTAATTTGAGTAGGATGGACATTTTTACTATACTAATTATTCAAGTCCATGAGCATAGGAGTTATTTCCATCTTCTGGAAAATTTCTTCAGGCATTTAAAATTTTCATTGTATCGATCTTTGGTGTTTTTGTTTAGGTTTGTTCCAAAATATTTTATACTCAACTAAATTTGAAAACCTAAAAGAAATGGGTGAATATCTGAAATCCTAGAAACTACCAAAGCTCAACCAAGAAGATACTGTTAGCTTAAACAGACCCATAACATATGAGGAATTCTAAACAGCAATTCAAAATCTCCCAGCTAAAAATAAGCCAAGCCTCAGATGGATTTACAGCAGAATTCTACAAAACAATTAAAGAGGATAGACAACAATTATTACTCAAATTGTTCAAAAGGATAAAAAGCAGAGAAATCTCCCAAATCCTTCTATGAAGCCAATATCAATCTAGTAACAATGCTAAAATATTCAACAGAAAGGAAAAACTATAGACCCATTTCATTAATTAATATAGATGCAAAAATTCTCAACAAAATACTGGCACGCAGCATATAGGCACATGGCACACATCAATATTTTAATCCATTATTACCACTTTGGATTTATAACAAATGCAGGGATGGATCAACATACATAAATCAGTGAATATCATAAAGAACTAAATGGACTGAAAGACAAAAACCACATGGTCAACTCAATTGATGCTGAAAAAGCTTTTGACAAAATCTAGCATGCCTTCAAGTCCTAGAAAGAATTGGGTTGGAGGGAACATTTCTCAACCTAGTCAAAGCCATATACAACAAACCCATGGCCAACATCATCCTATAAGGGAAAAAAATAGGAGCATTCCCCTTAAAGTCAGGAACCCAGCCAGGCTGCCACTGTCTCTTCTCTTCAATATAGTGTTTGAAATGCTTGCTAGAGCAACAAGACTATAAAGGTAAATTAAAGGAGTAATAATTGGAAAAGAGGAGGTCAAACTAGCCCTTTTTACAGACTGTAGTGGTTTGAATGAGTGTCCCCCATAGGCTGTAAGTACTCAGACATTTGTCTCCAGTTGCTGGCACTGTTAAGTTCCTTGGTCATGCTGTTTTATCACAGCAACAGAAAATTGACTAATATAGTAATTTGGTACCAGAGAGTGGGCTGTTGGCTGTGAAGAACCTGACCATGTGGATGTTAGGAGAAATGTGGAAGACTTTGGAACTTTGGGCTAGAAGAGCTGTTGACTACTGTAAGCAGAGCTTAATGGGCCATTCTATTAGAAGCTTGGAAGAAAGCATGGCTGCAAAAAATGTAGTTCCAGAGGAAAATAAAGACTTAGACAGCAACTGCGATATTTTGATAAAGAGTCTGGCAGCAGTTTGCCCACAGCCCAAATGCTTGCCTGATGCTAAGTTGAAAAGCAATGGACTAATGTCTTTGGACGAGGATATTTCAAGGCAGCCTAATATAGAAATTGTGGCATGGCTTTTAATGGTGAATATTATACAGATCTACAGTGGAAAAGAGCAATTCGGGCAGAAGGAAATGCAGAATGTACAGTTTGGATCTGATACCTGTGCTAGGAAGATTAAAGGTGTGGCCAAGGCATGTGAAGGAGAGGCTCCCTTTCATTAGGAGACTAAAGTGATTAAGGAGAGGCCTGGAGATTTATAAGTAAACAAAAGAATCAGTACCTTCAGGGCAAGACCACACCCAGCTAATCCAACTTTTGAAAGGAAAATACTGAAAGCATTTTCTGTTCCAAGTTCAGGGCAGAGAAAAGTTGCAAATGTGGTTGAAATAGGCCAGGGTCCATCCCAAACTTGCAGCCAAACTTGGCAGTTTCATTCACGTGGAGCTGGCTTTAGAGGCATGAAGTTTGCAAGAGAGAAGGGGTCATCAGTTCTTCCTCCACAGTTTCAGAGAGCTGCCAAGGTCAAGCAGAGTGCAGTAGGGGTGTACCTGCATAAAGAAGGCCCTGACAGGCCATTGCATGAAGCTGTGAATGTGAAGCCTGGCTGGAAGCGGAGACCCCAAGAAGACATTCGAGATGCCAGACCTGTGAGATATTTGCCAAGGAGAGCTGCATACAGGGAGTGGTACCAGCCTAAGAAAGAGATGTATGCTGCAAGCAAAGCTGGAAGAGCTGAGCCATCTAAGCCCTTTGGAATTAAAATCCCGAAGTTACATGTGGAGCTACTGGACTTGCTGTTTCCCTCCTGGTTTTCAGTCTTGTTTTGGTCCAGTATTTCCTCACTATGCCTCTATTACTCCCTTTTGGAATGGGAATGTGTATTTGGTTCCACTGTACATTGGGAGTATGTAATTTGTCTTTTGATTTTACAGGAGCTTACAGTTTAGGAGATTGTTCTGAGTCTCAGGAGTGACCTTGGACTGTAGAATTTTGAATGGCATTGAAACTGGTAAAGACTATGGGGACTTTTAAGGTTGGACTAAATGCATTTTGCATTTTATATGGTCAGGAGTCTATGGGGGCCAGGGAGTAGAATGTTGTGGTTTGAATGATTGTCCCCCAGAAGCTGTAAGTATTCAGACATTTGTTTCCAGTTGGTGGCACTATTTTTGGAGGTCTTAGAAGGTGTGGCCATGCTAGAGGAAGTATGTCACTGGGGGCAGGCTTAGTGAGTTTAACAAGCCTCGTGGTCTCCAGTCGCCCTCTCTCTGCTTCCTGTGCTCATTGAGATATGTGACCCTTGGCATGCTGCTCCAGCTCCAGCCGCCATGCCTCCCCCCACAATGGACTAATTCCCTGGAACCGTCAATCATAAGCTCAAATAAACTCTTCCTTTTATAAGTTACTTGGTCATGGTGTTTTATCACAGCAAGAGAAAAGTGACTAATACACAGATGATGTGATACTTTACCTAAGGGAAACTCAAAACTCCACCAGAAAAACCCTAGAAATGATTAAGAGTTTCAGTAAAGTGGCATGTATACAAAATTAACCTAGAAAAATTTGTAGCATTTCTTTACACCAACAATAAGAGAAGGAATACAAGGAGACCTTCCCATTCATCATAGCCTCAGAAAATAGATATTACTTTTTTGCATTTTATTGAAATTTTGTGCATTTCATACAACATTTCTTAATCAAATTTAAACCCATTCCCCCTTAATTGCCCCCCACCAGAGCTCATGCATTCTGAGATACATGTCTTGCTAGATACTAGCTTTTAAATGTTTTATTTGATAAGTGGTAATGGAGGAGAGGAGATACTATTACATTGGGTAAGGTGTCACTGGTAAATTGAACATGCACCAGGCAATGGCTCCATATCATCATATGTGTGAGTAGTAGGACTTGATAAACTCAGTGGGTTATAAAACAAATGCAAGTTAACTGAAAGAATAGTTAAGAAACTGGAAAGGTAAGCGATAATGTAGAAGACAGTTTCAATACTTATACGTATAAAGTATGCAAAATTGTGATGTGTAAACTATTTCTCAAATCAAAAATGATAAACACTGGGTCATATAAAAATACAAAATGTGTGAGAAAGCATTTTAGGGAAAACGTAAACTCATGAACGATTGCTCAACATTACTAGTCATCAGAGAATTAAAATTAAATAATAAGATACCACATTACACCCACTAAAACAGCTAAAAGTATAGACTGAGAACTTCAGATTTTGTAAGGATATAAGGCATTCACACTGACTTGCAAAGCACAGTATTGTAGTCATCTCAAAATCCTGATGCACATTTGGTATACAGTTAAATATGGACTTTTCATATGATCCTGGAATTTCTTATTAGAGGAGCTCTCTAAGCAAATAGGTTTCATCTAATCCAATATCAGAAACAATTAGCATATCAATAAAGGAAATTTTGTACACAATATTTTAAACCTAAAGTAAAACAGATGTCAATATATTTTCTCTTTTCACAATATCAAAATTTATTATTTGAAAATACTCACAAGGTACGATACATTCATTGGCAATAATTTGTCATATAGACTTGTTCTTTTTAATAGCCCTTACCGAAGCAAGTGTATTCATAATTTTTCTTTATTTAATGTATATTTAGATTGAATTTTCATATAATACAGTAATCATATTTAGATCTCCATCCACTATCTGTATCCTCCATACCCTACCCAAAGGATTTGATACATTCTGTAATATATGTTAAAGCTTACTGAGTCAAATTTATGTACCAAGAAATCAATTTGTATGAGTTCTTCCACTGGAGCATAATAAACCTACCTTGCATCCCTCACTTCAAGATCAATTCTCCCTTAGCAGAAGTGGTCAACTGCCAATAGTTCCTCACACAATGTTGATGCCTCCTGCCCTTTTTTCCAGATCTATGCTGGTTTTTGTCTGATTGAGTTTGTATGTGTCTCTGCATCTAGTCACAATTGCTATAAGTTTATATGAGCAAATTCTCAGATATCCACAGGACTCATTCCTCAAGGTCATGCACCACCCCCAGGTCTTACAAACTTTCTCCCTCCTCTTCAGAGATGTTCCTTAATACCTGGGTTGGTGAGTTTCAGTATTAGTCAGACACATCCAAATGCACATGTGGGAAGATCCAGTTTGAATTAGGAGCTAGTTTTCAGTTAACATCCCTCAGGGCACAATTTGAAAGTCATGAGGTTCTTCTGACCACACCCCAAGAGGGACCAACTTGCGGCCCAGGCACATGATGCTAGGATCCATTATTTTTTGCATATACAGGCCAGAATATGCCTGTATTTCAAGTGTACGGACTAGTGTGTTAGAAGTGAATCAACCAGATTGCTAATCTGGTAAGTTATCTAGGGGTTGGACAGAGATTAATCAAGTCACCAACCTATGGAGTAGATTGTGAGTGATTTTCAGCTGAATAATCAGCCAACAGCCAACAGCCATCAGCCTGAAATCACTCTCCAGAGGATAGCAGTTTCTGGGGAAGTGTGATAGCATGGCCAGACCGGAAGCATTTAGCTTCCTAGGCTAAGGACCCGAGAGTGACAGCAGTCACTCAGGTTGGGTTATGAAAGTAACCAATTGACTTTGGTGTTGAGGGGTCAGTTCCCCAGCAGTGACAACAGATAGCCACTGCTCCACTTCCTTTGGCAGGACGGTTCTGAACCGGCTCATTGCAAAATAAGGTTCCTACTTACACAAAGCTGTAGATGTCATAAAGCCTAGAGAATGTCCTTTATCTGCCACATACCTAGACAAAGGTAATTTATTTCTCTATGCTAAATATGTGATTATAGAAAAGTATGTAAGTAACCACTCACCAAAGATATTTTTTTTTTTTAGAAAAGATGGAGACTATTACAGAGTTCAACAACTGGTCAGACACAGAGCATAAGTTTCCATAGGATGAGCCACCCCAAGTGACACATATACAATGGAACAAATTAAGGATCACATACATAATGGAACAGTGATAGAGAGAATAGTAATGCACTTCAAAACTATCGCCAGTGAAAATTCTTCGTGAAACAGAGGTAAATGAAAGCAGAAAGCCACAACTGTCCAAATTGCAGGCAATGAAAGATTGAAAACATATATTTTTAAAATTCTTCCAGAAAGAAAATTGGTATTTGCCATTCCAGCTCTTACTCATTATAACTGAGATTGGTTTCTTGATCTACAGGGTTTTCTTCCCTCTGTTCCCCACATCTGATCCATTATCATTTTTGTGAGTTTTGTATGTGAAACACATGCACATAATCAGACACACACATACACAACACACACGTGTGTGTCTGTATATGTGCATGTGTTTCACATACAAAACTTATGAGTGTTGTGTATGTGTGTGTGTGTGTGTGTATTCTGCACTACATTTATTTCTATCTGAAACAAGTAGAATCTACTATTAACTTGTCTCCCATATGGTATCTTTTACTCCATATTTAGAATCCAAACCTCTCTGACTAGCTCTCTTATTTATATTTTTTGTAAAAATATCACTGACTTATTATTTCATACAATGTATTATGAATATATTCATACCCCTTCCCACATTTAGTATCAGATCCACCCCACTTCCTTACCCACCTCACTTCAGGTATTCTATTATTATTTCCTAACATCTATAAAGGCTAGTTTGTGTTCCTTAATGCTGTTAGTTATGTATGCATACCCTGGATCATGGTCAACCTACCTGACATCACACACTTAAAGATAACCAACTTTTCCTTTCCCAGCAGCTATTAGTTCTCAGTAGTTCCACAGCTATGGCTGGGGTGTCTGGTCCATTTTCCACATATATTGTTTGCTTTCTGTGTGGCTTGGGCTTGCACAGGTCCTGGGAAAGCCATATTATCTATGTTAGTTTCATATGTACAACTTCCCTATTATTTACAGGCAAAATGGCTTCCTTTTATTTATCCACCAGCTCTGGAGCTTACAAAATCTATACCCCCTCTTTAACTATGACTCCTGAAACTTAGGAAGAAAAGATGCAATTCTGTTCAGAGCAGAGAACTCTGCAGTTTCTCATTTTCAGCACAATTACAAGTTGTGGGGTCTCTGTATTGATTATCATTTACTGTAATAAGGAGTTTCCCTGGAGAGAGTTAAGAGGTGGCTTGTAGTTATGTAATTAAATGAATCTGAACTATAGCATTAACCGTGGATATGTAAAACTGTATGAATGAATCTTGAAAATATGTTATTTATTATGAGTTCTGACATTAAAATATATAAGTATGTAAATATTCAGTGTAAATTTACAAAATTGATATCTAGTTTAAATTGTTACAAATCTAAGGAAGGAATTGTGGGAAGGAGGATATATTTGAATTGGTGAATTAGGGAAGGATATGCAGTGGGAAATATTTTCTAAGTGAATTGATATTTGATAAAAAGTTTGTATGAAAGTGTGTTAGAGGTAGTTTTTTAATGCATTCTAGAAAGTCAAGTATGTGCATATATTTCCTACTTTACTTTTAATGTCATCTCATCAGTAATTTGAAGTAAGCTATTGGGTGGGTAGTATTTTCATCTTGGAATTGAAAAATAATAAATATGATTGCTTTGTTTTTCATAAAGCTGGTTTACAAAATTGGACTGTATAAAATTGTAAGCTGTCTATCGAACTGTCACTTAAGTTCTCTGATATTGAATACAAAGAAACTGTTTACCAATCCAAATTTTTCAATGCATTATAATTTTCCTGTATTAGATATCCAAATGGTATCTCTGACTATTAGTTCTTCCATAGTTTATTGTGGAACAAGTACTTTTTAAAACAAACTTATGTTTCATTCAAGAAAAATCCTTGCTACTATATTTTGTAGATATTATTTTACAATTTTTATACCGAGGTGCATATGTATTGGAATTTTTGACACTTTGAGGTTGATCATCATTTTTATAAAGTTCTTTCTCTTGCTTTTCCCAGTTTATTTGTTCTCTTCATTTATTTTAAAACAGCAGCTCATCTCCCAACCATTTTGGAAACTTGCTCTTTGCAATATATAATATTTTTGTGTTTAAATAATAGATACAGTATACTCCAAAGAGGAAATTAAATGCTTCAAAATCAGCATTATTAATTATAATTATCAAGTAAGAAGCACATGTGACTGTATTCCTTTCCAAAGATTTGGGTTGGTTTTACTTGGAACAGGACATGTTAATCACGTGAATTGTGTATTACTATTCACACCAAGTTCACACTGTATCAAAGCATAGTCACTACCTTCAGATGAAATGTTTGATTTCTGAAAGTAATACAGGCTGAATATTAGCAAGATTTGTGTTCATTCTTATTCAAACAAAAGAGAAAAAACATTATTTATCAAATTATTTAATGATTTTAATTTTTCTATTTCAGATAGATGGTTTTGACTTATTTTTGAGACAGATGAATCATAAATTATTTGTGGGATTGAGATAATTTCCAAATTTTGCACCTTGCAGAAAATGTCCTAATATTATATATATATCTATATATCTATATATATATCTAATCTCTTTATTTTTCTCCCTGGCCTGCCACCACCACCAGGGAACTTTTTAGTCTGACTGTGAACAATATGGGATGAGAGGCGAGAGGCGCAGAGTCAAGAAGCAGAAGAGTCGGGTGAAAACAGGCAGAAGACAAGCTGCCATGGACTGGTTTACTGGGGGCAAGGTTTAAGGTTTATATATTGTTCGAATTCCACTCTTCTCTTAGTCCAGTCATTGTCTTGCCTTTTTATTGGCCCAGGTCTGTGACTCAGTTGTTTCTATGGTCTTCTGCCTAGGGCAGGTTAGGTTGATGAGGGACAAGCTCTGCGCAAAGGCACTGCATAATTCTCAGTGTACAGCCAACTACATTTCCACCCATTGTATTTAATTTTGCATGAGGGGCGATCCAAGTGGGAGGTCAGGTGCTATGCCTGAACCTTATAGGCTCCACCTCTGGGATTCGGACATTTGACTGTGGCTGCCTTACATTGCCCTGGTTTGCAGGGTCTTACCTATCATTGACTAACCAGCCACTGAGGGAAGAGGCCTGGAGCGGTACTGTGGAGGAGAGAGACAAGCCCATTCCCCTGAATAGCAGATGGATAAAATCTAGACACAAATCACTTCTTCAGAAGGGGCATGTGCTGAGTCCATATTGACCACTGCTGAGAAGACCTGGGCCATTTTTTGCTGGCCTGGTGATGGCTCTGGGTGAAGCAAAACAGACACCTAAAAAGAAAAGGCAGAAAAGGGCCAGGAGGCAGAGGATGCCCCAGGTGACCAATGTAGCAGGATCAAAAATGGACTTTAACTTAGACCACACCTGAGAATCAAAGCTAGTATTACTTCGGGGTTGGTAGAGTTAAGGGAGACAATTTGAGAACCAAAGGTCAAGGTGTAGTTAATAAACTGTTGCGACCAGGGGACTTAAATAATGTCACCAAGTTCATGATGTTGATGTGTAGTATTGTGGATTTCATCAAGCAGAATGAGGAAAACCTGGGGTCGCAGCTCATTTCCCCTTCTCATTATGTGGCCTCAAATCCTTGAAGGAAGATCACAAGAGTCAACCACAGTTGATGTTTCCAAGATAGTATGATCTCTGCTAAGGGGGTTGCATTGGGTCCTTAGTACCATTTTATTGGAATTTACCTACTGGTCAATAAATCTGACAAGTGAGTTAACGATGCATGAGATACAACCCAGAGCAACCAGATCCAGGAAGTCTTCAGCCCTCAGCTGAAGAAAGAAACTGGCTCTTTCGGGTTTCTTGACCCTAAACTGCCTAGCCAATTTTTAGCTCCTAATTTTATCACATTACCCTGTGAGGAGGTTACCCCAATTGCTCAGAAGGAATCAGGGCGCCAACCACTCTGAATTCTTCCATGCTGAAAAGGGATGTAGGGGTGGCGACTGGGGTACACCTGCTCAGTGGATCTATGTAAAAGGCCCCCAAAAGTATAGTTACAGAGAGATCAAAATCCTTGACCAGTGCCTGTGAAGGCGAGAGTAGCTAGGTACATTTTCTAGGCAGGGAACCAGCAGAGGAACAGGATGAATTAAATGTTCAACTTAAAAGTCCATTAGAATTTCTCAATGAAGGGTTCTGAAGAATGCATTATTGGGCTTCTCCTTTTGTTCATGTGGCTATGGTGTCTGGACTCAGGATCCACTTTCCAGGAAATTTTTATAGTCGCAGTGTGAGCTTTTCCTTAGGTAGTTTCTTAAATAGAAAACGAAAACTTTATTATTTGGTAACAATAGATCTCATATAACTTTAAATGACTTAAAATCTAGTGTTTGGAGGTAGAATCTCAAAATTTAAAGGAAACATAATGATTACTTATCTTTTGGTTAGACTTTCCTTTTGGCCGGTTAAGCACATACAGTTAGCCCAGATTAACCAAGTTTTGTTTTCTCAAGGTCAGTTGAGGATCTGGTCCTCAGGGGCCACTTGGATTTTGGGGGGAGAGGCCTCTGGCTCCTCTAGGCCTTTACCAGTTCCATTCACTGTAGGACAAAGTCAGGTCGTGCAGTACCAGGCTTCCCTTTTGAAGCATGAAGACTTTCCTCTTTATAGACGGAACATCTGCTACATTCCCATTAGTGGATCTCTAAGACTTCCCTTCCCAGGAGGACTTGTGACTCACAATGGCAGGACACTTCAGGAGATGCCCACAGACATAGTCCCCTGGAACTTATTTGACTTCAGAGGGCAGGAAACAAAACTGTTTCTTAACTCCCTCAGACAAATTGTTATGGGCATTATGTATGGTCATTATCTATCCAGAAAGGCTAAATTACACCAGTCTAACACTTTACATTACTGTAATATTTTAGATAAGGCTTGGACAAAAGTTCAAGCAGCTTTGTATAATACTGACTGGAGGAGGGACTTAACACTATAGGTTAAGTAGGCATAGCCCAAAAGATAAAAGTAAACAATTTTGGGGTTATCTTTTTATTTTTTCAATTTATTTTTTATGTGTATGAGTGTACTGTCTGGATGTGGGTTGGTGCACCTATGTCATGCAACGCTGCTGAAGCCAGAAGAGGGCGTCGGACTCCCCTGGAACTGGAGTTAAAGACATGGTGGTTCTTAGCCACCATGTGGGTGCTGGGAATCAAAGCTTGGTCCTCTGCAAGAGCAGTTGGCACCCTTAAACTCTTAGCAATCTCTCCAGCCCCTATCTGTCCATTTTAAAAACTAGGATGTCTTCAGTGTTTGTTGACATTTTTATGGCTTTATATTGCATAAAGAAAACAAAGGAAGCACAAATATATATGGCTATTTATCCAAAATATATTTTCTTGCCAAAGATTTCTTCTAGTAATGAATAAGTATAGTTTCAATATATATTTGTGTTCATTTCTATAGTTGAGACAAAACATTAAACATTTGGACAAAATGAAAACATGTATTTTGTGCAAGTTTTTCAGAGGATTCTTCCGTGTTCATTTCTTTGGCTTTGAAATGAAGCAGAGGGGGATCTCCCAAGACCACCTGAAGCACAGGTAGGAGCTCAGTGCTTCAGCCAGGTGGATTGTTTGATTGCATTTCATTGTCTTTGGCCCGATTGGCTTTTGTGGCTGTGGGGGCGGAGTTGTCCTCCCAGCTAGTATAAAAGGTGGGTTTGTGTGAGTCTTGAGAATCTGGGATCTCCCAAGACCACCTGAAGAGGGCTAAACAGCAAACATCTCCCCACCCCCCACTGTCCCGCCAACTGGGATTGCCTAAGGAGTGTCCAAGTGGATTCTTTGGAGAACCTTCAGAACAACCTAAAGCTTAGAGAAGTCAACACTACATAACCAAGGTGTAAAGGAGAAAAACAAATCAATCAAACAAACAACGAAGGCATCTGAAGGTGTCAAGCAAAGCAAGCCTTCAACACAGTGAAGAGGCATTTGTGATTCACACTGGAATACAGGCAAAGAGAAACCCATATGCCAGGGACACGAAGAAGGGAGAACATGGTAAAGGTGCAGGATAAATCCACACCAAGCTCCATCAACCCTGTGGAAGAATCTTAGGGTGGGATCCCCCTGGGCATGGCCCAGGACAAGATATTAGAAGTACAATTGTGAACATACTTAAAGATGTACAAGATTATAAAGATCAAATCAATTAAGAAAAGAGAATGAAAAATTCCATCAGGACTTAGAGAGACAGAACGAAAAACTGTGGAAGGAAGAGGAAACACTGAAAAGATCCCATGTTGAAAAAGATAAGGAAACAAAACAGCCAACCAAAGAGCTACAGGAAGAGATTGAGAAGCTCCAAAAGGATGCGAAAATACTAAAGGAATCAGAAGAGGAAATGAAAAAGGAAATCAATCACTCATCGAATCAAGAGGAAAGGAATGGAAAAAGCCTCAGAAGAAGACTGGAGGAAGCAGAACAAAGAATATCAGACTGGAAGATAACACAGAACAACTAAAAACTTCAAGTAAAGATTATGAAAAATTTAAAAATTCACAAAAGTGGAACAAACAGGAACTGTGGGACACTACGAAAATATCAAACCTCCACACCATAGGAATAGAGGAAGGAGAAGAATCCCAATAGAATGGTATTGATCAGATCTTCAAGAGAATAATAGATGAAAATTTCCCTAAACTATAAAAAGACAGGAGATCTCCCAAGACCACCTGAGGCACAGGTAAATGGATGGAGCTCAAAGCCATTATGCTGAGTGAAATAGCACAGTCCCAGAAAGACAGAGAATGTTTTCCCTCATTTGTGGATGCTAACACCAAAACACCCAGAGGAAAGGCAAGCTGAATGACATTATTGTTATATTTCTGTTTATATGAAAGCAACTATGGTGTTATAATGTGAATCTCTCAATGGGATCTAGCATCCACCCACCAAGTATTTTCAGAATCTGTAATTACTATATATGAGTGGAGAGTACATTTCCATATTTTAGAGTAATATAAAATTAATGGGGGAGGGAATGTGAATTCCTAAGAATTAAAAAAAGACTGAGAGAAATATGCAGAATTCAGGATTTGGGGTGGCATGGGGTGGGCTGGGGGAAATGGAAAGGGGAAAATGCTTGAACTGAATTGAAAAATGTTGGATGGAATACACAAAATATCAATAAATAATAATAATAATGTAAATGTAAAGAAAGAAACAAAAAATAAAAATAGATAAAAAAATAAGAAATATAAACCAGTAAAAATACAAAAAGCACATAGAACTCCAAACAGACAAGATCAGAAATGAAACTCTCTATGCCACATCATAGGTAAAATGCTAGACTCACAAAACAAACACAAAATTCTTAAAGTGACAAGAGAAAAACAACAAGTGACCTATAAGGGGAAGCATATCATAATTATAACTGACTTCTCAGTGCAAACTATGAAAGCAAGAAGAACGTGGAGGAAAACATTCCCAGAGTTAAAAGACTATAGATGGCAACTCAGGTTACTATACCCAGCAAAAATGTCGATTATAGTTGAAGGAGAGAGAAAAATAATCCATGACATAAACAAGATGAAAGAATACATGTCCTGAAAACCAACACTTCAGAGAATACTTGAATCAATTCAAAGGACAAAATAAAGGAGCAATCATTCCCAGGCGCCTAGAAAGAGAAACCAATAAAAAGCATAACTGCAGAAATAGAAACCTAAGCCAAAACCACAAATGGCTAATAAGGCAAAAGGAAGCAATGCAAAACTATCATTCATAACCTTAAATATTAATGGACTAAATTTCCCAATCAAAAGACATAGACTGGTAGAATGGATTAGGAAGCAGAACCAATCGATATCCTGTCTACAATAAATGCATCTTTTTGTTAATTTTATTTATTTCTGTATGTGTATGAATGTACTGTCTGCATGCAGGTTTGTGCATCCGTGTCGTGCAATGCTGTGGAGGTCAGAAGAGGGTGTTGGATTCCCCTGAAACTGGAGTTCTCCTGGAAGTGGAGTTTTGGAAGGTTCTCGGCCGCCATGTGGGTGCTGGGGATTGAACCCAGGTCCTCTGTAAGAGCAGTCAGCGCTCTTAACCGCTAGGCCATCTCTGCAGCACCAAGAAATGCATCTTACCTTCAAGGTGAGGCACCACCTTAAAGGATGGAAAAAAATATTCCAAGCAAATGGTACCAAAAAGAAAGCACATGTTACTATTTTAATATCAGACAAAACAGACTTCAAACTAAAAGAAGTCTGAAGAGACAAAGAAGGCCATTATATTTTTATCAAAGGAACAATTCACCAAGAAGATATCACAATTATAAATATATATGCACCAAACTCTGGTGCATCAAACTTTATAAAGACAATTCTCCAGGATCACAAGGCACAAATTAACCCCAGTACATTCATAGTAGGGGACTTCAGTACCTCAATGAGCACTTTGGAAAGGTCAATAGGACAAAGAATAAACAGAGAGACATCTGAAATGAATGATATGATACACCGAATGGACCTCATAGGCATCTTCCGAATATTCCACCTTAATACCAGAGAATACACTTTCTACTAAGCACCTCACGGAAAATTCTCCAAAATCGACCACTTACTGGGACACAGAAGCAACATACACAAATACAAAATGATTGAAATATTTTCATGCTTTCTATCAGACCACAGTGCAATAAAGCTCAACATCAACACCGGGATAAGCCCTACTGCCCACAAGAACACATGGAGACTAAACAACACACTCTTGAATAATGAATGGGTCAAGGAAGTGGTAAAGAAAGAAATAAAAGCATTCCTGGAACTGAGTGGCAATGATAATACAACACAACAAAACCAATGGGATACTTTAAAAGCAGTCCTAAGAGGGAAGTTTATAGCCCTGGGTGCCTACATTAGAAAAACAGAAAGAGCTCTAACAGTGCAGCTAAAAGCACTTGAGAGGCAACAACAGATGAACCCTAAATGCAACAGAGAGGAAGAAATAACAAAAATCAGAGTGGAAATCAATGAAATAGAAGCAAAGAAAAAAATAAAAAAATCAATTATTCCAAAAGTTGGTTCTTTGAAAGAATAAAGAAGATATACAGACCTCTAGCCCTGTTAACCAAAAGAAAGAAGGAACAACTCCAAATCAATACATTCCATGATGAAAAGGGAAATATCAAAACAGACAAGGAAAAGATCCAGAAAATCATACGGGAATACTTTAAGAACCTATACTCTACCAAGTTTGAAAACCTAGAAGAAATGGATGAATATCTGAAATCCTGGTAATCACCAAAGTTCAACCAAGAAGAGATCGACAACTTAAACAGACCCATAATATATGAAGAAATTGAAGATGTAATAAGAAACCTCCCAAGTAAAAAGAGCCCAGGACCAGATAGTTTCAAGGCAGAATTCTATAAAATATTTAAAAAATACTTACAACCATTATTACTTAAATTGTTTAGAAGGATAAAAACAGAGGGAATTCTCCCAAATTACTTCTATGAAGCCAGTGTCACTCTATTATCAAAATCAGGCGAAGATACAAACCAAAGGGAGAACTATAGACCCATATCTGTAGTGAACACAGGTGTCAAAATTCTAAACAGTATACTGGCAAGTCACATACAGACCCACATCAAGAAGATCATCCATCATGACCAAGTTGGATTCATACCAGAGATGCAGGGATGGTTCAACATAGGAAAATCAATAAATATCATCAAGTACATAAATGGACTGAAATAAAAAAAAAACACATTTTCATCTCAATTGATGCAGAAAATGCCTTTGACAAAATCCAGCATCCCTTCATGCTTCAAGTCCTAGAGGGAATTGGATTGGAGGGATCATTCCTCAATATAATCAAAGCCATATACAGGAAATCCATAGCCAATATCATCCTAAATGGGGAAACAACAGAAGAATTGCCTTTAAAGGTAGGAACTAGGCAAGGCTGCCCCCTGTCACCACTCCTCTTCAATATAGTTCTTGAAACACTTGCTAGGGCAATAATGCAAGAAAAATAAATTGCTATCATTTTTGGTGATGATATGAGTGTTTACCTATGGGATGCTAAAAACTCCACCAGAAAACTCCTAGAAATGATTAAGAACCTCAGTAAAGTGGCAGGATACAAAATTAAACTTGAAAAATCAGTAGCCTTTCTTTACACTAACAAGAAGCAACTGAAGAAGGAATTCAAGGAGACCTTCCCACTCACAATAGCCTCAAAAACAACAAAATAACTAGGATCAAACCTAACCAAAGACACCAAAGTTCTCTACAACAAAGATTTTAAACCCTTGAAGAAAGAAATTAAAGAAGATATCAGAAGATGGAAAAAAAAACCTCCCATGCTCATGGATTGGGAAAATTAATATAGTAAATATATCCATTCTACCCAAACTCTTGTATAGATTTAATGCATTCCCAATTAAAATCTCAAAGAGTTTCTTCACAGGCTTGGAAAAAAAGTCCTTCATTTTATTTGGAAAAACGAAAGACCCCGAACAGCCAAAACAACACTGAATGAAAAGAACAATTACAAGGGAGATCCCTATTCCAGACTTCAAACTATTCTACAGGACTATAGGCATATAAACACCTTGATACCGACACAAAAATAGACATGTTGACCAATGGAACAAAATTGAAGATCCAAACTTGAGCGCATACAATTTCAGCCACCTCATATTTTACAAGGGGGCCAAGAAGACACAGTGTAGAAAAGACAGCATCTTCAGCAAGTGGTGTTGGTAAAACTGGATCACCACTTGTAGAAGAATGAAATTAAATCCCTACCTCTCGCTCCGTACAAAAGTCAACTCCACATGGATTAAAGAACTCAACAGGGATAACCCAAACTCTGAAGGTAATTAAAAAAAAAGTTGGCAACAGACTATAAGACATAGGCGTAGGAAAAGACTTCAAAATCAGACAGAGGCTGAGCAAGAATTAAGGTTGACACTTCACAAATGGGACCTCATTAAACTCAAAAGCTTCTGTACATCAATAGAAACAATAAAGGAAGTGAAAAGAAATCCCACAGAGTGGGAGGAAACCTTTACTGGAGAAACATCTGACAAAGCATTGATTTCCAAAATATATAAACTACTCAAAAAACAAAGAAAGAAAACAAATGTCCCACTCAATAGATGGAGTAAAGAGCTGAACAGATACTTCACAAGTGAGGAATTAGAGATCCCTGACAAACATCTTAAGAAGTGTTCAACATCATTAATCATTAAGGAAATGCAAACCAAAACCACTTTAAGATATCACCTTACTCCAATAAGACTGGGTAGCATCAAGAAAACAATTGATACCAAGTGCTGGAGAGGTTGTGGGGGAACAGGAACACTCACCCACTGCTGGTGGGAATGTAAACTCATACAGCCACTATGGAAAGCAGTGTGGAGAACCCTTTGAAGACTTGGAATGAACTTTCCACCAGACCCAGCCATACCACTCCTGGGCATGTACCCACAAGACTCACTTTATGGCAGAGATACATGCACAGGCAGGTTTGTTGCAGCTCTCTTCACAACAGCAAGGAGCTGGAACCAACTCATGTGCCCCTCAACTGATGACTGGATAGAGGAAATGTGGTACATCTACACAATTGAGTTCTATGCAGCAGTAAAGAAAGATGACATCATGAGCTTTACAGGTAAATGGCTAGAGCTAGAAGATATCATGCTGAGTGAAGTAACACAGTCCCAGAAAAACAAACAATGAATGGTATCCCTCATCTGTGGATGCTAGCAACGATTCCCTAATTGTATGGCAAACTGAAGGTCAATGTGATCTGAAAACAACTGTGCTCTTATATTGTGAATCCCTTAAAATATAATAAAAAGAATAAATAAAAAATCAAATTAAGCAGAATTTCATGAAACAGGATATTGGTGGTGACAACTTGCACATGCCATCTGGAAAGAATAAAGAAAGAAACCAGACAGGGGCAAGAGAAAATGCACATTTCTAAGAAATGCCAGAGGAACCTATTTTCTACAATTAACCCCCAACCTCTTATCAGACTATTTAGAATGAACTTACAATTATGCTTCATCACTTGTATGCTATATAGCATTACACAAATAATTTAAATTTTGAGACATTTAGTAAAATGATAAGTAATGTTTAGGTGAAATAATAAAGTTCTGGGTCCTAATAAGTGTTAATTAGTTTCATTTTTATTAAAATCAATAAGTTTTTAGCAATTCTGGAATAGCTATAATGGCTTACTTATCGTTTCCTCACTACACACAATAAGATCTATAACATTTTAAGTGCTCAAATTTCAAAACATGTATATCACAGACTATATCTGTTTTGAGATAACTTATATGTTATAAGAAATTTTAGGAACATACATATGAAAAAGTCAAACTCAAATGTTCATATTAACACTCTAAAGCTAACGAAGGTACAGTCAATTCTAGTTCAGGAGGAAGTCACATGTACCATCTTTCCCAAAGCAAATTGAGATAATTTTTATCCTTTCTTCTTTGCCTGTTGGCATACTCATGAAATACGAAGTAATACCTACTGACATGATCACAGAAAATATTTCCAAAGCCTAAGAGAAAATATGGGTTTTCAACTGCTGTGTTTTTTTTTCCTTAGAGTAAACACAGTCATGATCAGGAAACTAGGGATATGTGATTAGTGTTGACTCTGAAAATGACACATACAGAAAGATGGCCAGTATTTTTCTGCTTTGAATTATTTGAGAAAATAATTTTCTATCTGTTTCCATTGTACTTTTATATAGAAAAGGTTGAATTTCCCAAGTACAATGAAGGATAAATTAATTTACAGGCACTTATAGTACATCCCCTATTCACATGCAAGCCAAACAGAAGGCAAAATATATATTTGATATTGGTCATTTCATAAGAATTCAATAAAAATGCTTTAAGTTAATTCTGAAAATTGTTGCAGTCCAAACTACCTCTTTTTCAAGAAATGAACGTCTCTGTTGTTTAAGCTGTTAAATATCACATATTTTCCTACTGAACAAATTTAATTAGCTATATTGAAGAGATGTAGGGAATGACACAGTTCCACAGAAGTGATATTATACTAATCACAGCCAACATTCTAGCTCTCCCTCATTTTATAGTGCTTACCTTCTTGAAAATAGAATAAAGTGATAATGGCAGCAGCAACTCTATAATGTTTGGAGAAGTAGTTTGACTTTTTTTTCTTCATGTAATAGCATATTTCCTTAAAGGATATTTGAACTTGTCTTGTGTTGTATAAGAAAAGGGCAGTGTAATTTCATTGTAGCAGGGTTCGTTGATTCAGAGTGGCATTATTGATTGCATGTTCATCTGAGATTATTACAAACAGAAACAGTGAGAGCATATTTTGGCGTTATTGGCAGTCTGTCTAAAATGACAACAGACATCCTCTACTAGTACAGAAAAAGAGAATAGTTTACAACTTCATTATGATATTAAGGTGCTTGCGTAAGCTTCAATTTTCAGACATTCATATTCCTTCTAATATTAAGTCCATCCTTTACTTGTTTATTCAACAAAAAGTTATTGTTGATTTAATTTTAACTGAATGGTAAAAGGAAGTAAGGATAAGTACGTGAAATAAAAACTGTTCTTCCTTTAAAGAGCACAGAGTAGTTGAATAGACATATTCATATTTTAAACTACAACAGTTTAACAGACATGAAGTCTAAACAGGAATTATTGAGTGGTTATTTGAAAATAATAGTGCTTATCAGCAATTAGATATGTAATATCCTCCTGGTTTAATTTTGGAGATCAAACTACTCCACATAATTAAAAATAAAATGATAACTTGTTAATACTTAGCAATTTATAGGTGCTATTAACAAGTGCTATGTCGCTAGAAATTACTTGTAACCACATACAATATGTACAAGTGTATTTTTCTCCATTCTTCTGCTTCTTTCTTAAACCAATATTCTTCAGTTGTCCATACATGCTGGCTACTTCTCTAGTTTTTCTTTTCCTTTTTTTTTTTATTGATGCTTTGTGTATTTCATACATCATTTTTCAATTCAGTTCAGGCATATATCCCCTTCCCTTCCCCCCACCCCACCACTACCCATCCCAGTTCATGCATTCTGCCATAACTTTTCTGCATCCTTCTCTGTTTTTTGGTTTTGTTTTGTTTTCATATTTTTTAAATGAGTGATAACCTGTGAGTACAAGCATCCTTCATGTAAAACCAATTTGTGAGCAGTTGTGCCCAAACCCACACAGCTCATGGGTCCCACCATCCAGCGGGGGGGGGGGGCTTGTATGTTCAA
>VZQC01012857.1:0-50264 GCA_009823505.1 Rhizomys pruinosus | reverse complement strand
TTTTTTTTTTTTCTTTATGACCATCAAGCCATTGATACTACTTCATCCAAATTATTCATTGTTCAAACTTTTTACATTGTCCTTCACTTAATGGTTTCTTTATATAGGTCTCAGAATTTATTCATTCCATCTCAGTATTCTGCTTTCTTAAATTCTGCCTCTGGCTCTTCTTTTTCCCATCCTTTTAATATGAAAATGTCCTGGACTCATGGTAATAGGACTTTTCATCTTCATCTACATTCACTGAACATGAATATCTAACGCTATTATTTTAAATTCTACCAATATGCTTCAAAAAATTTCCAATTTTAATCTTCATTGCCCACCACTTCCCTAAAGCTTCAACTTATATCACTGTGTAATCAGTTCATTAAAATATTTAGACGTCTTGAATTTAGCCTGTATAATATAGTAAATCTGTTTTCAATGTATTCCGAGGGCAGGTAAAGCCTCCAAGTCACTTTATCTCTGTAAGCAGCAAGTGTATTCTACTATTTTTTCTACTCAAGACATGTAGTATTATTTGGCGCCTAATTTTCAAACATTACCAATATTAAATCCAACAATGTACCGACAGATCATGTTTAATATCATATTTTCACTAATTATTTGAAAATTTAAAAATAATTTATACAATGTTTTTGTTAGACTGAGAATAGGGAAACAATAAAAATTTCTGGAATGACTTTCAAAGTAATCTGCAACTTTTAAAATTACTGGCTTACAGTATATTCTGAACAGAGCAATTACAATGGTCCTTTTAACAATTTCTCATTTGTGTCATTCACTGTCTCTCTTCTGGAAACAATCTGTGTGATAAGAAATATAGCTACATATTTCACTTTTCAGTATAAGATAGATTATACCAGAGGGAATTTTTATTCTGATTGGTAATGCCAGGAAAATATCACTGAGAAGAATTGTATTGTGAGGATGTCATCAAACATTGTGAATAAAATATCCTGTTTTTCCATTAGCATTGTGTGAATAGCCAGGTGTATAGAAATATGCATTAAAATACAATCATTTTTCCTTTGAAAAAAGAAAGCTATATAACAAATAATATATAATAAAATATAATTATTATTTAGCATAATTTATAATCAATAGCATTTAATTAGAGAGTCATGCATGTCTCAGTGTGGATAAACTTACGAAAGTTATTGCTGAAGATGTTGATAAGCTGAGTCTTGGGAGGATTCTGAATGCTTTATAAGAATTTGGAAATTATTTAATAGGCAAAAGAAACAAATGTTGCAGTTTAGAAGAAATATATAATCAGATTTTCAACTGTATTACGAGAAGTTGAAGATTACTCTAATAGTAATGAAAAGCTTGCATTTCATTGTGTGTTTCTTTTTGAGACAGGGTCTCTTCTCCCTGTACCTCCAGCTCTCCTGGAGCTCACTATGTAGACCAGGCTGGCCTTGGACTCAAAGAGATCTGCCTGCCTCTGCCTCCTTAGTGCAGGGATTAAAGTTGTGCACCTCCACACCTGGCTTAAAGACAGTTCTAGGCCACCATGTGGGTGCCGGGAATTGAACCCAGGTCCTCTGCAAGAGCAGTCAGTGCTGAGCCATCTCTCCAGCCCCAATGCAAAGCTCACATTATAAAGGCAATACACAATATATGAAGGTTTTGCAATAGTATAGACGAAAATGATGAAGACGTTCCTGGTAGCTAAGCCTTTGTTTTCAGGTTTTTCACAATTGGGAGAATCTATCATTTTCTTTTCTTAGCAATAGAGCAAGATGTATCAGCATCCTATTTATATATGATGGATGATTTAAAAACAAATATTCCCGCCAGGTGTGGTGGCGCATGCCTTTAATACTAGCACTTGGGAGGCAGAGACAGGCGGATCTTTGTGAGTTCAAGGCCAGCCTGGTCTGCAGAGTGAGTTCCAGGACAGCTGGGCTATAGGGAGACCCTGTCTCGAAAAGAACTATATACTATATATATATATAATATCTATATATATATATCTATATATATCTTATATATATTGAACAAAGAGCTGAACAGATATTTCACAAGTGAGGAATTAGAGATGGCTGAGAAACATCTTAAGAAGTGTTGCAAACCTCTAATAATTAAGGAAATGCAAATTAAAACCACTTTAAGATATCATCTTACTCCAATAAGACTGGCTAGGATCAAGAAAACATTTAATAGCAAGTGCTGGAGAGGTTGTGGGGAAAGGCAAACACTCATTCACTACTTGTGGGAATGTAAACTGGTACAGCCGCTATGGAAAGCAGTGTGGAGAACCCTTGGGAGACTTGGAATGAACTTGCCACCTGACCCAACCATACCACTCCTGGGTATGTAGCCACAAGACTCATCTTACCACAGAGATACAGGCATGTTTATTGCAGCTCTCTTCACAATAGCAAGGAGCTGGAACCAACACAAGTGCCCCTCAACTGATGAATGGATAGAGAACATGTGGTACATCTACACAATGGCATTGTATGCAGCAGTAAAGAAAGATGACATCATGAACTTTGGAGTAAATGGATGGAACTAGAAGGTTTTATGTTAAGTGAAGTAACACAGTCACAAGAAAACAAAGGACGAATGGTGTCCCTTATCTGTTGATGCTAGCGCCAATTACCTATTGGTAATTATTGCTTGTGCAAGGTTCCTTGAGCTTTTGTCCAAGTAGTTTTTGTCCAAGAGTGGGGCATATTGGAAAGAACAAAAATAAAAACAACAGAAAAGACTACATCAAAGAACTGACTGAAACGGTGAACTGGTTATAGGGTAACTACATTTAAACTCTTTTTATATTGTGTATTGTGTATGTATATATTGAAAGAAACCAATTTACATATGAGTTGTTCAAAAGGCCTTTAGTATTACTTTTCCCTTCCCATACCTTCATTCTCTGCCCTGCCCTACCATTCTCCATATCGAGACCCTGTTGCAGAATACACATACCAGAGTCACAGAACAAACAAAGAAAAATAAAGATAGTACTAACCCTGAAGCTACATCTCTCCTAACTAGATTTCTTAGTACTGGAAGGTGCTATGTCTTTTACTGGCAGAAAAAGGTAATCATTAAATTACCCAGCTGTGGAACAATTACAGTAACAACTGACTTGGCCAAATTTGTCCACTGGTGCGATACTGACACAAATATTATAGGAGTAACCAACTACATTCTTATTGGCTTCAAGGCCCTTTTCACAATAGGGAAAAATGTCTATACCCGACATTGTTTTCAGGGCTTGTGACTAGACAGGTAGCAAGCCCTCTGGGAGAATCTAGTACCATCATCCTGCTAAATAGATATAACATTAAATCGGCTCATAATGAGTTATTGTTTTACCATAGATTACTATATCTCTCAACGCTCACCAGAGAAGCTTCTCCTTACAGTAGATGGCTATTAAGACCGATTTCCACAAATGAGAAATATGCAGAGAATAAAGGACTGCAGAGTGATCATCCCTAAATGTGGTAATTTTAGTGTGTATTATCTTCCCTAAGCTCAAAGATGATTGTGGAAGAAATGATGGAGCAGGAATAATGACACTGACATATAATAAAGGAAGAATATTCAAATTACATTTTAAAATATAATATTAGTATCTGTTGACTTAATTTAACGTATTAGAAACAAATCCCAGCATACAACTGGGGAAAATGGCAGCATGCCTCAAACTTACACAGAGAAATGTTGCAGCTGTTTACTGCTGTATAAGAGAAGGTGAATCATCTTTAAGAGAGTGATTCTAGATAGGCTGACGATACCCTAGTTGATGAACTTGTATTGAGGGGTATTTGGATTCATTAACTTCACTTGATAGGGCTTAACATAAATGTTAGAAATCATGAAATCTAGTGGGGGTGTGGGTTTATTGGAGGGTGATAATGGGGAAAGCCCTATAAAGATGATTAAGGTGTTTTTGTATGACATACACAAAAATTCAATAGAAGTTATGCAAAAGTGTTCAAATAGGTAAAAATAGTTGCATGGATGTTATCTGAATAATCAAACTCTATCTTATTGTATTTAAGTCTGGCTCCAGGAGATGGCAACCATATTTAACAGCTTTAATGAATCAAATAACCTATGCCTACACATGTCATAGACCTTGAGGGAAAATCTATTATTATTACTATTATTATTTTAGCTCTACATAACAATAAAGATCCTGAAGAGTTGTCTTTACAAAGTTTGGTGCGCCGGCATTTGGTGCATATATATTCATGATTGTGAGATCTTCATCGTCGGTTGTTTCATTAGTAGGATCAAAAGGCTATATATTATACTGTTTAAATACCTATATATCTAATTGCATGTGCTTCATTAGCAGGATCGAAAGGTTATGCCTGGATAAGCTGACATCCCATGAAAGAAAACAGCCAGAATTGACTAGAGACCAAGACAACAGTTCCAGAGAAAGTAGACTGTTTTGCTTCTCATCCACCTGTGCCCCTTTTCTTAGCCTACGGAACAATCTGTAGAAGCGGGGGTGCGGTGGAATGTAAGGGCTGCGATTGGGGTGAATCGTGAAACTACAACAATATAGACTGGACACTCATTTGATCAACTTGATTGAACATACAAGCCCCCCTGCTGGATGGTGGGACCCATGAGCTGTGTGGGTTTGGGCGCAACTGCTTGGAAATTGGTTTTACATGAAGGATGCTTGTACTCACAAATTATCACTTATTGTTAAAAAATGTAAACAAAACAAAACAAAAAAAACAGAGAAAGATGCAGAAAAGTTACAGCAGAATGCATGATCTGGGATGGGTAGGGGTGGGGTGGGGGATAGGGTAGGGGATATATGCCTGAACTGAATTGGAAAATGATGTATGAAATACACAAAGCATCAATAAAAATAAAAATAAAATAAAAAATAAAATTGTACCATTTTGTTTTAATATTAACATCACGACTTTTGGATAATAAAGTTGTACTGTATGTTGTGATATTAACATCAGAGCATGGGGCTGATAAATATAAAGATTGTGATTTAGTAGTGATATGCTTGTGTGTCAAGTTGACATTGATATGTACTGGAGAGACCTGGGATGAAACAACCTCATTTGGGGAATTGCCTCCTTTGTACTGGTCTGGGGCCATGCCTATGTGGCATTTTCTTGATTATCTAGTGATGTAGTAAGGGCCAACCCACTGTGAGTTTTGCCACCTCTGGGTGGTGGCTCTGTATTGTGTGAGAAAGCAGATAGGGCTTGTGCCAGGGGAGCAATACAATATGCAGAGATCTTCTAGAGCCTGTGACCTCCTACATTGAACTCTCTAAGTGATGAAATCTAACCTGAAACATATAAGCCATACAAACCTTTTCCTCTCCTATTTGATATTGTTTAAAGTGTTTTGTCACAGCAATAGATAAATGAAAGAAGACAAGCTTTGTTATAGATGTCCTATTTATGGCTGAATACTGGAGGGTCTTATTCTTTTTACATTTACCAATTTTGGATCTCTGTCTTAATGTCCATCTTCTGATGAAATAAGCTTTTTTATTGAGCATTTGAGGATGTACTAATAAATGGGTACACCAGTAAGTCATTATAATTTGGTGAAATACCAGGTCAAGTTAGCAGAATAGGAGTATGTTTTCCCTTACACCCTGTGTTTGTATAGTCACAGTTTCTTGGCTCTAATAATGGTCCTATTTATAAGTTATATCTTGTAAATTAGGCCTTAAATTCAATCAGAAATCAGTTGGTTACTCTATATCATTCATTCCAGTTTTGTAGCAGTGGATTTATCTTTCCAGGTAACTGCTATTTTAGCTCATGGAATTCACAGTTGGGTAAGACTACTGATGACTTCTCCTTTCAGAACATGCATAGCACCATCAAGCACTATTAAAGGTAGCCAGTGGCTATGAAAATTTGAGGTTAAAACCAATTTGATTTCTCCTTATTTATTTTAGAACCCACATATGTAGTATTCTCAGCAATAGAGAAGTACAGGCAACTTCTAGTAGGTAATAAATATAAGGCAATATCCAGTATTTTTGGAGTCTATGGGTACCCTGATCAAAAGATTCAAAAGAATTTGTCTGTTCCAGGCTTTGGCTTTTTATTTGCTCGCCTGTTGTATTTGATAGGGACACTGTCCCTCATTATAGGGTAGCTCAAGAAAACTTTTTTTTTTTTACATATAGGTACAAAACGTATATTTTATTCACAGCAGTAAGTTTCCATGTATGTTACTTATTAACAAAACTTTTAGTATACATTATCCCTGCCTACACTGTCTCCTCTATCCTGCCTGACATTATCCAGCCGATTTTGTTCTTGCTAAAAATAAGAGTCAGTTCAGAACTACCAAGAAACAATGTTTTATTGAGACATCTGTGTAGTGGAACTTAGGAACTCACAGGAGTTGTGGCAGGATGAACAAGATACCAGATGGACTACATTGCTTACTTAGGCACTCAATTGCCTATTTAGGCACTCAAAACGTTAAAACATCAACTTCTAACCTCAGTCAGAATGTTAAAAATAATTGATTGCTTACACTTGAAAATTATGTGCTTTGGCATTTTATGAAGTATTTGGTGGAGACTCTTGGACAATTTTAGGTGACATTTAGCTGCAATAGTTTCCTCACACTTAGTAGTAGTTGTCCTTAAATATTTGTTATAGAGGTGTGAAGGTTAACTTAATATTTATTTCATGTCAATCAACATAATAATGGAAATATCAATAGGAATCATTTTATGCTGTGTGGCATTAACGTGTGCGAGAGTCAGAAATATTTAAACTTTAACAAAATTGAAGGGTGATTTCAAAATAAGTTTTTCTATTCTTATTGATTAGTAATGAACAACTGAAATTTTTCAGGAATATAAACAAAGAATTATTTTTCACTCATTTAGCACATTAGTTTCAGTTCATGTAAACTGTTTCATATGCTTTGATTTTTTATTCTAACATCTATTTAACAATGAGCCGATATTATCTAATATAATGACATTATCTTGTCAAAAGAAATAAGTGAATTAGTAGATACTCAAAATGCTTTTCAGCATTCTGCCACAAGCCTCTAAGCTGGGATAAAAGTTGTTCATGACCCTTGTGTAAAAATGAAATGTGGACAGAATGTCTGATCTTTTGAGACAGGTTCATTCTATACAGACCAGGTTGGCAGTAAACTTACAGCCTTTCTGTTTGGCCTCCGGAAAAAAAAAAAAAAAAAAAAAAAAAAAACACTTAAAACGTATGAATAAATATCTGAAAAAATTGAAAATTTATGAACTCTGTGAGCCATAAAGTGTTGGTACAAGAACATGAATTTAAGAAAAAAAATTATATTCCTTTGTCCTTTGTGGAATAAGAGAATGCATGAAAGGAAAGGGATGCAAACATCTGTATACTCATATTCACTTCCCTTGATCTTCTGAACAATTCTGTTAAATACTGATTATTATCTATCAACACATTTGAAGTGTTAACCCATGGCCACACATACAAAGATGAATATAAAGAGCCTCGCAGATTCATTGATGACAACATTCTTGAACCACTTTATATAATGTATTTAGATATTGCTGTGAATGAATTCTAAGGCAGTCAGCCATAGAGTGTTAGGTAATAGCTAAAGTACTAAATTAGTGTATTATAAAGCAGAGAACACTCTGACTTTGCAAGTCTCATTTCCTCTTCTTGGATAAGAAAAGAGTTTTTGGAAACAGTAAAAGAAAAATAAAACAAGTTGAAATAAAAGCAGCATTAATCATCAACTGACAGTGGCATACCTTTGATCCTGAAGGGGAAACAGCGGCTAGAGAGAAAGGCAAAGAGAAATTGGAAAGAGGTGGATAAGTTAAGAACAAGGGACAAGAATCCAAATGTACTCTGATCTAAGTAAACAACGAACCCTGTTCTGTGCAGTTTCTGTGTCCTAAGGAATATGCACTAATATTTAGATGATTTTTGCATCTATTGCTGATTAGTATTATGTGATAAAGACCAACATTCTTAAATTACTTAAATAACAGTCTTGCTCACTGAACAAATATTTCAAATTCTCAGTAATGGAATAAGTACTTGGGCAGCTGAAGAAACTAAGACACTTTAGAGCAATTAAAATAATTTTTTATTGTGTTCATTAAGGCTCATTGCATATGGCTCAATGACTAAAAGAAAGAATAATAAAATCTCTTTTGAGCCTATGATCACTAGAATGTTTAGATTAGCATGTTTGTGGTAGTTGTAATTTTAAAATATGCAATTATATTCACATGTGATATTTTGTTTAAATGCATACACTACAAGACTGAAATTTAAAAAAGCTATGACAAGTTGATGCAAAATATCATATATCATTTATTTTTATATTATTTTTTATCCTGGCGGTGGTGCATGCCTTTAATCATAGCACTCAGGCAGGCGAGGGCAGATGGTATTTGTGAGTTCAAGGCCCATCCTAGTCTACGCAGTGAGTTTCAGGCCAGCTGGGGTTGCAGGGAGACCCTGTTTTAAAAAAGACCAAAAAAACGATATCGTTTTAATATATTCAGTTTGACATTTTCCATAGAGCAAGATGTTCATAAGGATACCTTTATTGCTCAGGGTTCAATTTTGTACGTCACAAAATCTTCTGCTACAGATCAAGAATAGAAAGGAATCTGATAATCATTAGCTAATGAAATTACAGATCAAATTTGAAATTTTCTTCAGGAACAGGAGGAAGGGTAGAGATGAGTGTCTACTTAATTCCAAAACCGCTTGTGCTGATGTTGCAATGAATGCTTGTTTGCAAAAGATTTTAGACATAGTACTTCTTAAAACTAAATCAAAAACAGTTATATATTAATATTATATATATATATATTATATATATAATTATATCTATATTTGGAATGTTAATGTTCAAAGTTCATAACTCTTAAAATTATGCAAAAGGGAAGTGTTTAGTGAATTTCAAAAGGGAAGTGTTTAGTGAATTTCTTCCTATGATTTCACATTTACATGTACATTTTTTATTTGATTTTCTTCATTAAAATTAAGCTTACTAAATAATTAATTACTAATAAAATAATATTTGTCAAATAATTTGTAATGATTACTCTGATTTTGAATCTATAATATTCTGCATAATGTAAGGCAGAAATCAGATAATTTTCTGCTTAATTCAGAATAGTAAATTGTGCTATAAGAAAAAAAAAACAGAAAAAAAAAAGGAGAAATTATTTTCAATTATTCCACTAGGGACGAAACACATACCAAAGAAAAGATATGCAAAGAATCAGAAAGCAATGAATGTTACTTTGGAAAGAATAGAATAAGGAGAGTAATAGTGACATTGACTCTGCCTCCCAGACACTCTGCCTGACAAACTCCTACCTCACAGAACTTGGGCCAAAATACACTCTTCCTTAAGCTGCGTGTGGTCATGGATTTTTTTGTGACAGCAACGGAAAAATAATGGAAAACACACAGACACCTGTGGAGCACCACTTGTGATTTCCTGTTCCTTCTTTACCTGAAGATGCTTTTCTAAGAATTTATGCTCTGAATAGGAACCTGCAGTTCACTAAGTACCCAACTCCTAGTTGCTCGGTATTCCGACCACCTGTATTTCTGTGGGAACTTGGACATGTTCCAAGGAGAATGAAGACACAGCAGACAGGCATGGAACCTTCGGAACTGTAAGCTGGAGTATCATTGATTTGGGTTAAATACACCATGACAGCCCCGTGGGAAACTATTTCCAGTATCTACAGCACTGCATTCTGTGTTAGAATATGAATTAGCAGATACATAGATAATACACCCAGCTCTCTCTCCTCACATATGAAGGCACTATCACTGTAAGGGGAATTATATTGACAAGTGAATGGGAAAAAAAGGGAGGGTTTGGAGAGATGGCTCAGTGGTTAATAGCACCAACAGCTCTTCCAGAGGACGAGGGTTCAATTCCCAACACCCACATCGTGGCTAAGAACCGTCTTTAACTCCAGTTCCGGGGGAATCCAACACCCTCTTCTGACCTCCGCAGCATTGCACGACATGGGTGCAACAACCTACATGCAGACAGAACATTCTTACACATAAAATTTAATAAAATAAAAATAAAAAATAGAGTGACATTGAATATCAAATGTGAAGACAATTTAATATTAAATAAATGTTATTAAAATACTTCATTTAGAAAGTGACATGGAAATTTTGAAATTTTGAAAGAGAAATCTCTCAACTCTCAGTAAATGTCAAATATGGCACAGACCTCAAACTGGTAATGGTGCAGAGAATAATGGACTACAACCTGCTAAGCCCTAAATGGGGAACCTATATTGTACCTAACACTCCTACCTCTATAGCTAAGATATCATCATGAAACATGGGAACGATGATGGGATTAGAAGTGCAGAAGTTAGCAGATGACTAAGGAATCAGTGCTTTCAGGACACTAGGAAGAAGCACATAATAAAACTAAGATATTTCCAGTGTCAATCTACACAAAATCCTACAACGTTGGCTGAGGGGATTTGGCCACAAAACAACACACTTTTTCTAAAAAGTATTAGCAATTCATAATTGCTGGAAGAGGGAGAATCCACTTTCTTTAAGAGGTTGAACCTGGAGAGATGGCCTAGCAGTTAAGAGCACCAACTGCTCTTGCAGAGGACCAGAGTTGGATCCCTAGCACCCACATGGCAGCTGAGAATTAACTGTCTATAACTCCAATTCCAGGAGAACTCCAGTTCCAGGGGAATCCAACACCCTCTTCTGACCTCCACGGCATTGCACGACACGGGTGCACAAACCTACACGCAGACAGTACATTCATACACATAAAAAATAAATACAATTTTAAAAAATTTAAAAAAGAGGTTGACCATTGGTATATTAACCATATTCAAGTAGAAGGTCACATTCCCAAGAGTATATGGACAGCAGCATTTGGATTTGAAGGGTTTAAATTAAAATGAAATGAAGTTATGTCAGTAGGGAAGTAGGTATGAACCTGGGAGGAATATGGAACATTGAATATGATCAAGATACATTATATGAAATCATAAAATAACTAATAAATTCAAAAAAATATAGATTAGAACATGTATGTACTTTTTCTCCTTTACTTATAACAGACCTCTCCTTTTACTCTTTCTTCCTGATCCTTAAAATTAGCCTCCGTCTTTCTGTATCTTTTATGGTTATTACATTTTTTTTTCTTTGAGTCCCCTGCTGTTTAAGGGCTATGTTAGGTAATATACCTGTTCTTTGAGAATAAAATTAATTTATATTAATTTTAAAGGATGATATTGAGAACACTAATCTTATTTGTGTTGTCATTTCACCCCTTAAGTTATTGTATAGTACTGATACGATAAATTGTCCTGCCAAGGCCTTTGATGATTTGCTCTTAGACTCATCTATAAAGCTGAAAGATGTAAAATCAGGGGCTGGAGAGATGGCTCCATGTTAAAGAGTATTGGCTGCTTTTGCAAAAGACTTGGGTTCACTTCTCAGCAACCACATGACATCTAAAGAGCATTCACAATGCCATTTCCTCGATACTCAGCACCCTCTTCTGACTTCTATTGGCATTGCAAACACAGTAGCACTTACATGCATGTAGGCCGTAAATTCAAATACACATAAAATAAATTTTATTTTTTTTTAAATTAAAAACCTCATTGTGCAAATACAATTTAACAGTCACAACAATAACAATATGTGGCAGGAGAGATCTAAATTAATTGCTGGAAAATTTTATTTTGTTTTAAATTATGCTGCTTAGAATCTTTTTGTTTGTTTGGGGTTTTTCGAAGTTTTTTATTTTGTTGTTGTTTTGTTTTTTGTTTTTGAGATAGGGTCTCCCTTTTTAGTCCCAACTGGCCTGGAGCTCTCTCGGTAGACCAGCCTGGCCTTGAACTCACAAAGATACACCTGCATCTGCCTCCCAATTGCTAGGATTAAAGCCATGTGCTGCCACGCCTGGCACAAACATTAAAGGAAAAGAGAAACTTTGAAGGATGGTTATATTTTAGATAAAATAATTTCAATTTATCTGTAGAAGCACATGTTTACAATTAGTATTTTCAATATCAATGGCAATTTTGAGACTAGTTATAGGCATAATATTTAGAGTCTTTGCTCCCTCAGGATAGTAAAGACTGTTACAAAATAAGAAACATAATTCCACTACAATAATGTGATTTGTTGCTTCAATTTGTGAGCATAACCCAAAACAGGACCCCACTGTGTTTTTTCTAAAATAGATGAGTTTTTCTAAGTAATCATTGTAAAAAGAAACAGGTGTAATGGTGTGTATGGTTTATAATAACATGAACCTGCCTGTGTAATCATTTTCTCATGATTAATGGGAGGTGCTGGGTAGGAAAAAGAAAAGGTGCATCTTCCCAATGCAAGATTTATCTGTTATCTAGGGGACTTTCAATAATTGACTTGATTTGGGGCCTCTGAGTTTCTTATTGTGTTAAATCAGAGTGTTTAATCAATAGAAAATATAGGTAGTATAGGAGAAGACTCAAGGGGAATCTTATCTGGAGGTAAATTGAAGTTGTAAGTTGCTACTTAAATATGATTCATTTTTCTTTGAAGATACCAGTTCTTGAGCAGCCAGAAGTTACAAAATTACATGTACTGGGTAAACTTATTATCTGGAAGCTGTCTTTTACTTGACTTAATGATAAGTTTTCAACACAGGTTTTTCTAGTTTGCTTTTAATTGCTGCACCAAACAGTTTATCCAATACAAATTTGGGGAGGAAAGGGTTTATTTAGCTTACATCTCTCTGGTCACTGTTCATCACTTAGGGAGTCCAAAATAGGTACTCGGAGCAGAAACCTGGAGGTAGGATCTGAAGCACAGGCCATGGAGAAACACTGCTTACTGGCTTGCTCCACTGGCTCATTCTTAGTCTTCTTTCTTATACAATACAGAGCAACCTGCCCAGGGTAGACCCATCTACAGTGGGCTGGGAACTCCCCCATTACTCAACCATCAAGAAATTGTCCCATGGACTCGGCCACAGGTCAGTCCAATGGAGAAAATTACCCAGTTGAGGCTCCCTCAAACCAGATGTGTCAAGTTGACACTAAAGCTGTATGGCACAACAGAAATATACAACATCAAGCTTGCCAATTATCTACTTTCAATGCCTGTACAACTGCTTTCCATGAAATGTGGTATTTTCTTGATAATATTCTTCTTTCATTGGTAATCACTACTAAAGTATCTGAAATATGACATGATAATTATTGTCAGATTTGCCATATTCTTTTTGTAAGATTCATATTATAGATATTTATAGAAATATATTTTTAAACAGCCTCATAAAATGAAATTGAGATCCTACTATATGACCCTGATCTTACAATGCTGACAGTTAGTACTCAGGTATATAAATATTCCAGCTGAAGTGTCAGTGCTGTAGATTATTCTCTCATCTTTCTCTTCTGTGAAATATATTCATCAACCCATCTCTTTACTATTTACTAGAAAGCATGTGTCTCAGAGGGCTTGTTCTAGTACTTCAGAGCTTTCATTTCAAACTCAGAATCCATTTATTATACCTAGGCTTTTCAAAACATAAGGCATCTATCATGTGATACATTGGCGGTGTTGCCTAATAAAATGTTACCAGATGACTAAGAAGCTTCTATGTTTTGCAAAAAAAAAATCACAAATTCAAAAACAGCAACTTTTTTGCTAGTACTTTGTGCTAGTACTTCAGTACAGTGTTGATATTGCTATTCATATCTCATAGTCTTACATTAAGGAGATAAAGAGAATGACCACTTTCATTTTTTGTCTATTGCTACCTTTTCTTTCACATTAGATTTCATTTGATTGTTTTGTTGAATTTGTTTATATCATTCCTTAAGTAAATGGTTCCAAGTATTATTCCAACCAACCACAGCAACTTTTATTAAAATCTGACATGTATAATGACACATTTTTATTGTTCATATTCTGCAACATTTAATAATGGTAATATATGTAAGACTATTTGTGAATATATGTACAGTGTAAGACTGGATGTTAAAGTACATATTTTTATTAGTAGTCAAGGCCATTTTAGAATGTGAATATTTCTCATAGCGAAGAAGAACAGTATTTTGCCTAAGGGATGTCAAAATGAACCTTTTTCTGCTATTCTAATGAGGGGGAAACAGCTAACACTTAATTGGACCATTTGTTTTGAAGTGGCAATATTGGTCCTTGATAAATGAGGTGATTTAGATGGCCAAAGAAATTAGTCTCTCTACTGCCAATTCAGTTAAAAATACTATACTTCTCTATTTGAAAGGGATGTGTCAGCTATGCACAAGAATGACGGTAATGCTATCAAAATATTTAATGTCCAGAATTATATGTGAACTGTAAGCACGCGAGAAAACTTCAAAATTTAAGACACAAAATTGACCTGGTGAGACTTAAAAGCTGTTTTTGAATTTGTGATTTTTTTTGCAAAATATAGAAGCTTCTTAGTCATCTGGTAACATTTTATTAGGCAACCCAGCCAATGTATCACATGAAAGATGCCTTATGTTTTGAAAAGCCTAGGTATAATAAATGGATTCTGAGTTTGAAATGAAAGCTCTTAAGCTAGGCAATTTTGTATATGGCCTTGACAGCTATTGATTGTCTTTTCAAGAGAACACAATTAATCCAATTTGTTGAGACATGTGTAATGTAAAGTATAAATCCTAACATGGAAAAAAATAACAGCCAATGTGGAGTTGTATTCTGGGATACTTTTTAAATTTATGCATTTCTATAAAGCATAAGTACTAAGGAAGGAATAATACCTGGGGATCAATTCACCTTGGCATTTTTCATTACCAAACACTGAGGTTTGACTGGTAACTGATTTAAATATTTGTGGCTTATTTATATCAAGGTATACCTAAGTATAGTATCTAAAATGAATCCACACCTATCATTTTCCACTGTTGTGTTTTTCTGTGTAATTTAGTAAACAAGAGCTTATGCATTTTAACTCTCTCTCTCTCCCTTTCTCTCTCTCTCTCCTTCTTTCTCTCTCTCTCCTTCTCTCTCTCTCTCTCTCTCTCTCTCTCTCTCTCTCTATATATATATAATATATATATATATATAACTGTATATTAACAGTAAGTTGCAAGTAACTGCTTCTTCTAAGGTTTTCAATATACTTTTTGTCTATGTGTCTGTATTTGATTCTGTCTGAATATGTGTCTTCCATATTGAGAGTATGTAAGTTCAGGGGTCTTTGCAGAACAGAAGTAAGCATCATAAATCTTGTAGCTTGAGTTACAGGTTGTTGTGAGCATTCTGATATTGGTGCTGGTACCTCCTAAGCACTGAGCCATATTTCCAACGTTTATATTAATAATACAGACATACACATTATTTTCTTATGTTATCAAAGAAATTATTGGTCTCAATCATCTCTTAATATGAGATGTATTCACAGAAAGCATATAAATGGACTTGGTACTCACTGAGGTGCCAGTAAGGCAGGACAGAACTGCCTTGACCCTTGGGGGGCTCAACACCTGTACCCAGAAGTCTGAGCTTCGGCTCCAGACAGGCACGTGGACTGAGATGCCAGTAAAGCAAGATGGAACTGCCTTGACCCTTGGGGAGCTCAACACTTGTCTCCAGAAGTCCCAGCTTGGGCTCCAGACAGGTACACGGATTCAGTGAGGTGCTGGTAAGGCAAGAAGGAATTGCCTTGACCCTTAGGGGATTCAAAACATGCCTCTGGATGTCCCCGCTTTTGCTGCATAGAGGTGCATGGACTCAGTGACATGCTGGTAAGCCAAGACGGAACTGCTTTGACCCTTGGAAGGCTCAAGACTCGCCTCTGGAAGTCCCAGCTTGGGATCCAGAAAGGCACTCAGACTCACTGAGGGGCTGGTAAGGCGTGGTGGAACTGCCTTGACCCTTGGGAGGCTCAATATTCACCCCCAGAAGTCACAATTTGGGCTCCAGACAGGTGCACGGCCTTAGTGAGGTGCCAGTAAAGCAAGGTGGAACAGCCTTGTCCCTTGGAAAACTCAACACCCATCCTGGAAGTCCTAGCTTGGGCTCCAGACAGGTGTACAGGTGCAGTGAGGCACTGGTAACTCAAAGGAGAATTACCTTGACCCTTGGGGGACTCAACACCCTCTCCCAGAAGTTCCCGCTTGGCCTCCAATTAGGGGCACAGTTAAAGTGAGGTGCTAGTAAAGCAAGGCAGAGCTGACTTGACCCTTGGGGGCCTCAACACCAACCCCTGGAACTCCCAGTTTGGGCTCCAGACAGACGCATGGACTCAGTGTGGTGCTGGTAAGACAAGGTGGGTGGAACTGCCTTAACCCTTGGGAGAGCTCAACATGTGCCCCTGGAAATATCAGCATGGGCTCCAGACAGGAGCATGGCCTCAGTGAGTTGCCAGTAAGGCAAGACGGATCTGCCTTGACATTTGGCCAGCTCAACAATCAAACCTGGAAGGCCCAACTTGGTCTCTAGACAGGTGCATGGACTCACTGAGGTGCCAGTAAGGCAGGGTGGAACTGCATTGACCTTTTGGGGGATAAACACCTGTCTCCAGAAGTCCCAGCTTGGGCACCAAACTGGCACTAGACTCTGTGAGGTGCCAGTAAGGCAAGGCAGAAGTGCATTGACCCTTGGGGTACTCAGCACCCACCCCCAGAAGTCCCAGTTTGGGCTACAGAAAAACGTACAGACTCAGTGAGTTGCTGGTAAGGCAAAGTTGAACTACATTAACCCTTGGGGGACTCAACCCCCACCCCCAGAATTCCTAGCTTGGGCTCCAGCCAGCACATGGACTCAATGAGTTGGTGATAAGGCAAAGCGAAGCTGCCTTGACCTTTGGGAGGATTAACACCTATCCCCAGTAGTCACAGTTTGGGCTCCAGACAGGCACACAGACTCAGTGAGGTGCCAGTAAGGCAAGGAGGAACTGCCTTGACCATTGGGGTGTTCAACACTGGCCCCAGAAGTCCCAGCTTGGGCTACATACAGGCACACAGACCCAGAGTGTTGCTGGTAAGGCAAGGCAGAACTGCTTTAGCCCTTGGGGGCCTCAATACCCGCCCCCAGAATTCCCAGCCTGGGCTCCAGACAGGCTTATGGACTCAGTGATGTGCCAGTAAGGCAAGCTGGAAATGCCTAGATCCTTGGGGGACTCAACACCAGCCCCCAGAAGTCAGAGCTTGGGCTACCGACAGGCATATAGCTTCATTGAGGTGCCCATAAGACAAGGTGGTACTGCCTTGACCCTCAAGGGGATCAACGTCTGCCCCTGGAAGGCCCAGCTTGGGCTCCAGACAGGTGCAAAAACTCACTGAGGTGCCAGTAGGCAAGATGGAACTGCCTTGACCCATGGGAGGATCAACATCAGCACCTGGAAGTAACTGGGCTCCAGACAGGTGCACAGACTCAGTGAGTTGCCAGTAAGGCAAGGCAGAACTGCCTTGACCCTTGGGGAGCACAATACCTACCCCAGGAAGTTCCATCTTGGGCTCCAGACAGGTGCTTGGACTCAGAGTGGTGCTGAAGTTCCTTGATACTTTGGGGGCTCAACAACCACCTCCGGTAATCCCAGCTTGGGCTCCAGACAGGCACACTATCTCAGTGAGGTACAGGAAAGGGAAGATGGAACTGCCTTGACCCTTGGGCACCCCAGAAGTCCCAGCTTGGGCTCCAGACAGGCACACTATCTCAGTGAGGTACAGGAAAGGGAAGATGGAACTGCCTTGACCCTTGGGCACCCCAGAAGTCCCAGCTTGGGCTCCAGACAGGCACACTATCTCAGTGAGGTACAGGAAAGGGAAGATGGAACTGCCTTGACCCTTGGGCACCCCAGAAGTCCCAGCTTGGGCTCCAGACACATGTCCAGACTAAGTAGCATTCCTTTAAGGCAAGGCTCAACTGACTTGACCCTTGGTGGACTCAACACCCGTCCCCAAAAGACCCTTCTTGGGCTCCAAACAGGTGCTCTTACTCAGAGACGTGCTGGTAAGGAAATGTGAAAATTCCTCGACACTTGAAGTACACTCCCCCCGAATCCCAGCTTGGGCTCCGGACAGGCACACAGACTCAATGAGGTGCCAGTAAGGTAATGCCGAACTGCATTGACCCATGGGGGGGGGCTAATTACCCCCATGGAAGTCCCAGCTTGGGCTCCAGACACGCCCATGGACTCAGTGAGTTGCCAGTAAGGCAAGCCAGAACTGCCTTGACCCTTGAGAGGCTCAACACCTGCTGTCCGAAATCTCATATGGGGCTACAGATAGGCGCCGGACTCAGTTAGGTGTGGGTAAGGCAAGGCGGAACTGTATTCACCCTTGCGGGGCTCAACACTTGCCCCTGGAAGTCCCAGCTTTGATATAGATAAGCACAAGGACTCAGTGAGATGCCAGTTAGGCAAGCCAGAAGTACCTTGACCATTTGGAGGCTCAACACCCGCCCCCAGAAGTCCCAGCTTGGGTCCCAGACAGGTGCATGGACTCAGTGAGGAGACGGTAAGCGAAGGCACAATTGCTTTGACATGTCGGGGACTCAAAACCCACTCCCAGAAGTCCCACCTTGGACTCCAGATAGGCGCAAGGACTTAGTGAGGTGCTCGTAAGGCAACGTGGAATTGCAGTGACCCTAGGGGGGCTAAAATTGTGCCCCCAGAAATCCCAGCATAGGCTCAAGACAGGCGCATGGACACAGTGAGGTGCCAATACGGCAAGGCAGAACTGAATGGACCTTGGCGGGGGCTCACCACCTGTACCCAGAAGTCCAAGCTTGGAATCCATACAGGTGCATGGACTCATTGAGGTGTTCGTAAGAACTTCCTTCACACTTTGGTGGCTCAACACCCCCCCCCCCCGCCAGGAAGTCCCAGCTTGAACTCCAGACAGGTGCATGGATCGAGTCAGGTGTTCTAGTTTGTCTTCCATTGCTGTGACAAAACACTCTGACTGACACCAACTTGGGGAGGAAAGGGTTTATTCAGCTTACATCTCCTGGGTCACAGTTCATCACTCAGGGAGCCCCAGGCAGGAACTCAAGGCAGGAACCTGGAGGCAGGAGCTGAAACACAGGCCATGGAGGAATGCTGTTCACTGGCTTGCTCCTCTGGCTCATGCCCAGCCTGCCTTCTTATACGGTACACAACAACCTGCCCAGGGAGGCACTACTCATTGTGGGCTGGGCCCTCCCACACTGCTCGACCATCAAGACAATACTCCACAGATGTGGCCACAGGCCAATCCAATGGAGCCAATTCCCCAATTGAGGCTCACTCAACCCAGGTGTGTCAAGTTGACACCAAAGCTTTCCAGCACATCAGGTGATGGTAAGGCAAGACAGACCAGCTTTGACTCTTGAGGGGCTCAATACCCGCCCTTAGATAGTCCCAGCTTGGGATCCAGACAGGCACACACCCACATTGAGGTGCTGGTAAGGCAAGGCAGAACTGCCTTGACCCTTTAGGGACTCAACACCTGCTGCTGGAATTCCCAGCTTGGGCTCTAGACTGGTGAACAAACTCAGTGAGGTGCCAGCAAGTCAAGGAGGAACTGCCTTGACCCTTGGGGGGGCTCAACACTTGGCCCCGGAAGTCCCATCTTGGGTTCCAGACAGGCCAATGGATTCTTTGAGGTGCCAGTAAGGCAAGGTGGAACTGCATTGACCCTTGATGGGCTCAACACCTGAACCCGGAAGTACCAACATTGGCTTAAGACAGGCACACAGATGCAGTGAGGTTCCATTAAGGCAAGGTTGAACTGCATTGACTCTTGGGGTGGATTTTCACCAGATCTCGGAAACCACAGTATGGGCTACAGACAGGCACATGGACACAGTGAGGTGTGGATAACGCAAGGCAGAACAGCCTTGACCTATGAGGCCCTCAACATCTGCCCCCAGAAGGACCAACTTAGGCTCTAGACAGGGTCACAGACTCAGTGAGGTGCCAGTAAGGCAAGGAGGAACTCCCTTAACCCTTGGGGGTTCTCAACACCTGCAATTGGAAGTCCCAGCTTTTGATGCAGACAGACCCATGAACTTAGTGAGATGCCAGTAAGGCAAGGTGGAAGTCCCTTGACCCTTGGGTGGGGGCGGGGGGGCTCAATACCCACCCACAGACGTCCCAGCTTGGGCTACACACAGGTGCCCAGACTGAGTGATGTGCCAGGAAGTCAAGGCGGAAATGCCTTCAGCATTGTTGGGCTCAACACACACCCCCAGAATTCACAGCTTGGGCTCCAGACAGGTGCACAGAATCAGTGAGGTTCCGGCAAGGCAAGGTGTAGCTGCCTTGACCCTTGCTGAGCTCAACACCTGCACCCTGAAATCCAATAAAGCAAGGAGGAATTGCATTGACCCTAGGGGGAGTTCAAATTGTGCCCCCAGATGTCCCAGCATAAGCTCAAGGCAGGCTCATGGATTCAGTGAGTTGCCAATATGGCAAGGTGGAACAGCATTAACTGTTGGGGGGCTCAACACCTGCCCCCAGAAGTCCGAGCTTGGGATGCAGACAGGACACCAGATCCATTGAGGTGCTGTAAGGCAAGGCCATACATTCTTGAAACTTGGGCCGCTCAACGGCTGTCCTGAAAGTCCCAGCTTGGGCTCCAGTCTGGTGAATGGACTCAGTGAGGTGCCAGTAAATCAAGGAGGAACTGCCTTGACCCTTGGGGGGATCAACACTCAACTCCAGAAGTCCCATCTTGGGTTCCAGACAGGTCAATGGACTCTTTGAGGTGCGGGTAAGGCAAGGTGGAGCTGCATTGACCCGTGGGGGGAATCAACACCTGACCCTGGAAGCCCCAGCTTGGGGTCTAGACAGGTGCACTGACTCAGTGAGGTGTCAGTAAGGCAAGGAACAACAGCTTGAACTTTGAGGGGCTCAACACCTTTTCGTGGAATTCTCAGGTTTGGCTCTAGACAGGCACACTGACTCAGGGAGTTGCCAGTAAGGCAAGGCAAAACTGCTTTGACTCTTGGGGCTCAGCACCTGCTGTTGAAAGTCCTAGCTTGGGCTCCAGACAAGGAATGGGCTCAGTGAGCTTCCAGTAAGGCAAGGATGAACTGCATTAACCCTTGAGGTGCTGTATTAGTCAGGGTTCTCTAAAGAAACAGAAGCAACAGGATGAATATATATAGCTATATACAATTTATTGATTTGCTCACGTGACAGAGTTCAAGGATTCCAATAGTAGCTGCACCACACTGGAAAGGCCGAGATGAGAATCCAGGGAACAGCTCAGTCTGCAAGGCTGGATGTCTCTGTAGTCCCAATCCAGTGCTGAAGGCCCAAATGGGTTCCAGGAGATCTGCCGGTCTCAGTACACACTGGGATCTGAAAGGTTGATCACGGCAGCAAGACAAACTCACCAGATGAGAGAGGCAAGCCGCAGGAGGAAAAAAAGGACCAGCTCCTTCTGCCATTGCCTTAAATACTGCCTGCCGGCAGAAGGTAACGCCCACATTTGGGGTGGGCCATCCGGGTTGAGGCGGTCCAATCAGAAGACCCTTTGTCCCTTAGTCCAGTCAAGTTGACACCCAGGATTAACCATCACAGGTGCTGAACACATGCTTGCTGAAGTCCGAGCTTGGGCTCCAGACAGGAAATGGTCTCAGTGAGGTGCCATTAAGGCAAGGCAGAACTGCCTTGACCCTTGTGGGGGGAGCTCAACACTGGCCACCAGAATTCCTAGCTTGGGATCCAGACAGGCAGAGGACTCAATGAGGTGCCCTTAAGGCAAGTCGGAACTGACTTGAGACTTGGAGGTCTCAACATCTGCCCTTGGAAATCCCAGTTTATGCTCCAGACAGGCTCACAGACTCAGAGAGGTCCCGGTAAGGAGGAATTGCCCTGACCCTTGAGGGGCTGAACATCCTCCCCCTGAAGGCAAAGCATGGGCTCCAGACTGACACATGGACTCAGTGATGTGCCGGTAAGGCAAGACGGAATTACCTTGACACTTGGGGAGCTCAATACCCTTCCCCAGAAGTCCCAGCTTGGGATCAAGACAGATTCATGGATTCAGAGAGGTGCTGGTAAAGCAAGGCAAAACTACATTGACCCATGGGGTGCTTAACACTCTCCCCCAAAAGTCCCAGCTTGGGGTCCAGACAAGCACATGGACTAAGTGAGTTGCTAGTAAGGCAAGGTTGAACTTTCTTGACCCTTGGGGGCGCTCAACATCTGCCCCTGGAAGGCCCAGCTTGGTCTCCAGAGAGGTGTACCTACTCAGTGAGGTGCTGGTAGGGCAAGGCTGAAATGCCTTAACCATTGGGAGACTTAACAGATGCCCCAGGAATTTGTAGCTTGGGCTCCAGACAGGTGCACAGACTCAGTGTGGGACCAGTATAGCAAGGCAGAATTGAATTGACCCTTGGGGGTGCCTCAACACCCACCCCTGGATGTCCCAGCTTGGACTCCAGACAGGTGCCTGGAATAAGTGGCACTCCTGTAAGGCAAGGCTGAACTGCTTTGATGTTTGAAGGGGTCAACACCCACCCTTGGAAGTCCCAGCATGGACACCAGACAGGTGCATGGACTCAGTGAGGAGCCTGTAAGGCAAGACAATACTGCCTTGACTGTTGGGGGGCTAAACACACGTCCCCAGAAGGCCCAACTTGGACTCCAGACTGGTGCACAGACTCAGTGAGGTGCCAGTAAGATAAGCTGGAACTGCCTTGGCCCTTGGGGGGCTCACTACACTTCCCAGAAGTCCCAGCTTGGGCTCCAGACAGGTGCATGGACTCAGTGAGGAGCCTGTAAGGCAAGACAATACTGCCTTGACTGTTGGGGGGCTAAACACACGTCCCCAGAAGGCCCAACTTGGACTCCAGACTGGTGCACAGAATCAGTGAGGTGCTAGTAAGACAAAGTGGAACTGACGTGACCGTTGGAGGGCTAAAATCCTGCCCAAGGAAGTCCGAGCTTGGGGTCCAGACAGGCACATGGACTCAGTGAGGTACTGGTAAGGCAAAGCAAAATTGCCTTGACCTTAGAGGGGGCTCAACCCCTGTCCCCAGAAATCCCAGCTTGGCTGGGATTCAAAACAGGTGCACAGACTCACTGAGGTGCCAGTAAAGCAAGGAGGAACTGCCTAGACCTTTGGGGTGTTCAACACATGCCCCCAGAAGTCCCATCTTGGGCTACACATAGGCACACAGACTCAGCTAGGTTCCAGTAAGACAAGGTGGAACTGACTTTACCCTTAGGGTGCTTAACATCCACCCCTAGTAGGCCCAGGTTTGGCTGCAGACAAGCGAACAGACTCAGTGAGGTGCCAGTAAGGAAAGGTAGAACGGCCTTGAACCTTGTGGGGGCTAACCACCCACAACCAGAAATCCCAGCTTGGTCTCCAGACAGGAGTACCAACAAAGTGAGGTGCTAGTAAAGCAAGGAGGAACTGGTGCTCAACATCCTTATCTGGAAATCTCAGCTTAGGTTCTAGATAGGCCAATGGACTCAGTGTGGTGGCTGTAAGGCAAGGTAAAACTGCCTTGAACCATAGGGGGATCAACAGCTGACCCTGGAAGTAACAGCTTGGTCTCCAGACAAGTGCACAGACTCAGTGAGTTACCAGTAAGGCAAGGCAGAACTACCTTGGCCCTTGGGGGGAACAACACCCACCCCCAGAAGTCCTGGCTTGAGCTCCAGACAGGTGCTTGGACTCAGAGAGGTGCCAGTAAGGCAACTTGGAAATTCCTTGACATTTTGTGGGCTCAACACATGCCCAGAAGTCACAGTTTGTAGTCCAGACAGGTGCACGGACTCCCTGAGGTGCGGGTAAGCCAAGATGGAAGTACCTTGACCCTTGCGGGCATCAGTATCTACAACTGGATGTTGCAGATTTGGCTGCAGCCAGATTCATGGACTCAGTGAGGTGCCTGAAAGCAAGGCAGAACAGCTTTGAACATCAGAGGGCTCAACACCTGCTCCAGAATTCTCAGCTTGGGCTCCAGACAGGTGGATGGACTCAGTGAGATGCCAGTAAGGCAAGGTTGAACTGTCTTGACCCTTTGGGAGTTCAACACCCTCCCCCGGAATTCCCAGCTTGGACTCCAGACAGGTGCATGGCCTCAGTCAGATGCTGGTAAGGCAAGGACCAATGGCCTTAACCCCTGGGATGCTCAACACCTGCCCCCGGAAGTCCCAGCTTGGGCTCCAGACTGGTGAATGGACTCAGTGAAGTGCCAGTAAATCAAGGAGGAACTGTCTTGACCCTTGGGGGGATCAACACTCAACTCTGGAAGTCCCATCTTGGGTTCCAGACAGGTCAATGGAGTCTTTGAGGTGCCAGTAAGGCAAGGTGAAACTGCATTGACCCGTGGGGAGAACCAACACCTGACTCTGGAAGCCCCAGCTTGGGCTCCAGACAGGTGCACAGACTCAGTGAGGTGTCAGTAAGGCAAGGTGGAACTGCCTTTAGCTTTGGGGTGCTAAACATCCACCCCTGCAATGAGCATCTTTGGCCCCAGACAGGCACATGGACTCAGTGAGTGCCAGACAGGGAAGGAGGAGCTACTTTGACCCTTGGTGTGCTGAAAACAGGCCCCTAAAAGTCCAAGTTAGTTCTCCATACAGATGCACCAGACTAGGAGAGGTGCCAGTAGAGCAACTCGGAGCTGACTTGACCCTTGGGGGGCTCAACACCTGCCCCCTGAAGTGTCAGCTTGGGCTCCAGACAGGTGCACAGACTCAGTCAGGTGCCTGAATTGGGGGCACGCCGGAGCAAGGAACTTGCCTTTTTTTTTTTTTTTTTACTTCAGAAGCTCGACACCCACCCTGGAACTAACAGCTTGGGCTCCTGACAGGCACATGGGCTCAGTGTGGTGCTTGTAAGACAAGGCGACACTGCATTGACTATTGGGGGGCTTGACATCTGCCCCCAGAAGTTCCGGCTAGGACTGCAGACAGGCCAATGGACTCAGTGAGGTGCCAGTAGGGTAAGGTGCAACTGACTCGACCCTTGGGGAGCTCAAAACCGGCCCCTGGAAGTCACAGCTTGAGCTCAAGACAGGTGCACAGACTCAGTTAGGTTTTCGTACAGCAAGGCCTAGCTGCCATGACTCTTCAGGGGCTCAACACCCGCCCCTGGACGTCCCAGCTTGGGCTCTAGATAGGCACAAGGACTCAGTGATGTTCCAGCATGGCAATGCGGAACTGCCTTGACCCTTGGGAGTTCGATACCCAACCCTGCAAGTCCCAGCTTAGGCTCTGGACAGGCACCCAGAATCAGTGACATGTGCTGGTAAGATAAGTCAGAACTGCCTTGACACTTGGGGAGGCTCATAATCCATCCCAGACTGTCCTGGATGGGCTCCAGACAGGTGCTTGGACTCAGAGAGGTGGCAGAAAGCCAAGGTGGAAATTCCTTGACAGTTTGGGGGATCAACACTCACCCACTGGAGTCCCAGCTTGGGTTCAGGACAGGTGCACAGTCTCAGTGAGGTGCCAATAAGGGAATGGAGACCTGCCTTGACCCTAGGGTGGCTCAACACCCGCTCCCAGAAGTCCCAGCATGGGATCTAGACAGGTGCATGGATGGACTCAGTAAGGTTGGGCAAGGCAACAAGGAACTGCCTTGACCCTTGGGAGACTCAACACCTGAACCCGGAATACCCAGCTTGGGCTCAAGACAGGTGCACCGATGCAGTGAAGTGCCAGTAAGGCAAGGCTGAACACCCTTGACCTTTGGGGCTTTGGGGACCTCAACATCCACCCCCAGAAGGCCCAGCTTGTGCTCCAGAGAGGCTCATGGACTCACTGTGGTGCCAGTAAGGCAAGGAGGAAATGCCTTGACCCTTGGGAGGCTCTACATCCGCCCCTGGAAGTCCTAGCTTTTGATGCCGACAGTCACATGGACTCAGTGAGGTGCTGTAAGGCAAGGCGGAACATCATTGACCATTGGTGGGCTCAACAGCTGCCTCCAGAAGTCCCATCTTGGTCTGCAGACAGGGGCACAGACTCAAGGAGGGGCTTGTAAAGCAAGGAATAACTGCCTTGACCATTGGGGCGCTCAACACCCATCCCTGGAAATTCCAGCTTGGGTTCCAGGTAGGCCAATGGACTCAGTGAGGTGCCGGTAAGGCAAGGTGGAACTTCCTTGACCCGTGTCGGCATCAACATCTGCCCCTGGAAGTAACATGTTGGGCTCCAGACAAGTGCACGGACTCAGTGTGTTGCCAGTAAGGCAAGGTGGGACTGCCTTGACCCATGGGGGGGCTCAACACCCGCCCTATGAAGTCCCATCTTAGGCTCCAGAGAAGCGCTTGGACTCAGAGAGGTGCCAGTAAGGCAAAACTGAAATTCCTTGACACTTTGTGGGCTCAACACCTGCATTCCGAAGTCCCAGCATGGGCTTCAGACAGTCTCATGGTCTCAGTGAAGTTCCGGTAAGGGAATGGGAAGCTGCCTTGCCCCTTGGATGGATCAACATGCACCCCTGGAAAGCTCAGCTTGGGCTCCAGACAGGTGCATGGACTCAGTGAGGTGCTGGTCCGGAAGTCCCTGATTGAGCTCCATCGAGGTGCTCGGACTCAGAGAGGTGTCGGTAAGGCAATTCGGAAATTCCTTGACACTTGGGGGGCTCAAAACCACACTCAGAAGTCCCAGTTTGTGGTGAAGACAGGCACACGGACTCTGTGAGGTGCCCGTAAGGCAAAGAGGAACTGCCTTGTCCATTGTGGGTTTCAACACCCGCACCCAGAGGTCCTAGCTTGGGCTCTAGACAGGCGCATGGACTCAATGAGGTGCTGGTAAGGCAAGGCGGAAATGCCTTCACCCATGGGAGGCTAATCACCCTCCCCAGAAATCTCAGCTTGAGCTCCAGACAAGCAATCAAACTCAGTGAGGTGCCAGTAAAGCAAGTTGGAACTGCCTTGACTCTTGCTGTGCTCAACACCCTCCATGGAAGTCCCATCTTGGGCTCCAGGCAGGCCAATGGACTCAGGGAGGTACCAGGAAGGCAAGGTGGAACTTCCATGACACTGGGAGTGCTCAACATCTGCCCCTGGATGTTCCAGCTTTGGCTCCAAACAGGGGCTCAGACTCAGTGAGGTGCCTGTAAGGCAAGGAGGAACTGCCTTGACCCTTGGGGATTTCAACACCCACCCCCCAGGAGTTCCAGCTTGGGCTCCAGACAGGTGCTCAGACTCAGTGAGGTGCCAGAAAAGCAAGATTGAACTATCTTGACCTTTGGGGGGCTAAACACTGGCCACTACATGTTCCAGGTTGGGATCCAGATAGGCCAATGGATGCAGTAAGGTGCCAGTAAGGCAAGGTGAAACTGCCTTGACCCACGGGGGGCTCAACATCTGCCCCTGGAAGGCTCAGCTTGGGCTCCAGATAGGCCAATGGACTCAGTGAGGTGCCAGTAAACCAAGGTGGAATTTCCTTGATCCATGGGGGGATCCACACCTGCCCCTGAAAGCTCCAGACAAATGCATGGACTCAGTCAGTTACCAGTAAGCTAAGAAGGAACTGCCTTGAGCCTTGGGGAGATCAACACCCTCCCTCAGAAGTCCCAGCTTGTGTTACTGATAGGCCAATGGACTCAGTGAGGTGCCGGTAAGGCAATGAGGAAATTCCTTGACACATTATGGACTCAACACACACCCTCCGAAGTCCCAGTTTGTGTTCTAGACGGGCACATGGTCTCAGAGAGGTGCCCGGCAAGGGAAGGCAGAGCTGCCTTGACCCTTGGGGAGCTCAACACCCGCATCCAGAAGTTCCAACTTGGGCTCCAGACAGACGACCAGACTAAGTGTCATTCCTTTAAGGGAAGGCTGAACTTCCTTGACCCTTGTGGGGTTCAACACCCAAACCTGGAAGTCCCTGCTTGGGCTTCAGCCAGGTGCTCAGATTCAGAGAGGTGCTGGTAAGGCAATTTAGAAATTACTTAACACTTGAGAGCTCAACCCCCCCCCCCCCAGAAATCCCAGCCTGTAGTCAAGAGAGTTGCAAAGACTCCAGGAGGTCCCGGTAAGGCAAGATGGAAGTACCTTGAACATTGGGGCCCTCAATACACAACCCCAGAAGTCCCAGCTTGGGCTCCAGAAAGACGCATGGACTCAGTGAGGTGCCAGTAAGCAAGGCAGAACTGCCTTGACCTTTGATGGACTCAACCCCCTCCCACAAGTCCCAGCTTGTGCCCCAGAAAGGCACACAGACTAAGTGAAGCTCTGGTAAGACAAGGCAGAACTCCCTTGACACTTGGGGGGCTCAACCTCGTCCTCTGGAAGTCCCATCTTTGGCCCCAGACAGGTGCACAGACTCAGTGAGGTGCCAGTAGTAAGGCAAGCCAGAACTATCTTGACCCTTGTGGGGCTCAACGCCTGCCCCTGGAAGTCCCAGCTTGGCCTCCAGACAGGTACAGGAACTCAGTGAGGTGCCAGTAAGGAAAGGCAGAACTGCCTTGTCCCTTGGGGCCTACCAGCAAGCAGTCCAAAGTGGCAACACAATCTCCTTGCACACCCATCCACCCCATCAACCTGGTGGAGCTGTGGTGAAAGGACCTAACAGGCACAGTATTAGTGACTGTAGACTGTGCAGACAACGTTGAGGTGCCAGAATCCAAAGAAACAAATAAACAGACAAATCCACATGCCAAAGACACAGAAAAAATAATATGGGAAAAGCTCATAAGAAATCCACACAGAACTCAACCAACCCTACAGAAGATTCATACAATGAGATCTCTGAGGAATGAAGCCAAGACACCAACCTTAGAAGAACAACTGTAGTCTGGGGACTGGAGAGATGGCCTGGAGGTTAAGAGCACCGACTGCTCTTGCAGAGGACCCAGGTTCGATCCCCAGCACCCACATGGCGGCTGAAAACCATCTGAAACTCCAATTCCAGGAGAACTCCAGTTCCAGGGGAATCCGAGACCCTCTTCTGACCTCTGCGGCATTGCACGACACGGGTGCACAAACCTACATGCAGACAGTACATTCATACACATACAGAAATAAATAAAATTAAAAAAAAAAAAGAAGAACAACTGTAGTCTTATTCAAAGAAATTAGACACCTAAGGGAAGAGAATGAAAAACTCAAGAAGGATCTAGAGGGAGGTAATGACAAATGTTGGAAAGAACTAAAGGGAGAAATTGACAAACTCCAGAAAAATTGGAAATGCTGAAAACATCCGAGGCTGAAATGAAAAAATAGAAAATGAACAACTAACCTAGGAGCTATGAGATGAGAATATCAGCCTCCAGAAGGAAGTGGAAAATCTAAAACAAAAATCAGAGGATGAAATAAAAAAGGAAATTGAACATTCTTTCCCAAACCAGGCATGGATGGGAAAAAAGCCTCAGAAGCAGAATGGAATAAGCAGAAAAAAGAATATCAGACCTGCAGGATAATACAGAGCAATAGGAAAGTTCAAGTAAAGATTATGAAGAATTAAAACAAAACAAAACAAACAAACAAACAAACAAACATAGAAAACAAGAGTGGAACAACCAGGAAATGAGGGACTCTATGAAAATACCAAACCTCTACATCATAGGGATAGAGGAAGGAGAAGAATCAAAAGACAACACTATTGACCAGATCTTCAACAGTATAATAGAAGAAAATTTCCCCAAACTGAAAAGAGACAATCCCATACAAATACAAGAATCACATAGAACACCAAATAGACATGACCAGAAAAGAAACTCCCTTCACCATATAATTATTAAAACACCNCCATCTATTTTGTCTGATATTATTCCAGCTTGTTTCTTGGTACCATTCGCTTGGAATAATTTTTCCCTCATTTCACTCTAAGGTGGTGTCTGTCTTTGAGGGTGAGATGGGTTTCTTGTAGTCAGCATATAGAAGGATTCTGTTTCCTAAGCCATTCTCCCAGTCAATGTCTTTTGGTTGGGGAGTGTGCTGGATAGCTTTTGTGTCAACTTGACACACCTGGGTTGCGGGAGCCTCAAATGGGGAATTGGCTCCATTGGACTGGCCTGTGGCCATGTCTGTGGAGAGTTGTCCTGATTGTTGGGCAGTGTGGGAGGGCCCAGCCCATGTGGGTGATACCTCCCTGGGCAGGTTGTTGTGTATCATATAAGAAGGCAGGCTGGGCATGAGCCAGGGTAGCAAGCCAGTGAACAGCATTCCTCCATGGCCTGTGCTTCAGCGCCTGCCTCTAAGTTCCTGCCCTGAGTTCCTGTCTTGGGCTCCCTAAGTGATGAACTGTGACCCAGGAGATGTAAGCTGAATAAACCCTTTCCTCCCTAAGTTTGTGTCGGTCAGAGTGTTTTGTCACAGCAATGGAAGACAAACTAGAACAAGGAGTTTAGACCATTAGTATTTAAGGTTATTATTGAGAGATGTGTGTTGTTTCCTTTCACCTCATTTTTTGTTTGCATTCTTGGTCTAGGTTTGTATTTACTCTGTTATGCTTTTGTTGATTTCTCTCTTTAATTGCTTAGGGATAGTTGCTCCTTTCCTCTGTTCTTTGGATTGCTTCAAGGATTTTCTGAAGTGCTGGTTTCTTAGACATGTATTCTTTCATCTTGTTCATGTCATGAAATACTTTTATTTTCCTTCAACTATAACTGATATTTTTGTTGAATATAGTAGTCTGGGGTGGGATCTAAAGTTATTTAGTACAGGGAATACTTTGGTCCACATTCTTCTAGTTTTCATAGTTTGGAGTGAGAAGTCAGCTGTAATTCTGATGGGTTTCCCCTTATATGTAACTTGTTGTTTTTCTCTTGTGGCTTTCAGTATTTTGTCTTTGTTTTAAGCATCCAGTGTTTTAACAATTAAATGGTGTGGAGAGTTTCTTTTCTGGTCCTGCCTATTTGGTGTTCTATGTGCTTCTTGTATTTGTATGGGATTGTCTTTTTTCAGTTTGGGGAAATTTTCTTCTATTATCCTGTTGAAGATCTGGTCAATAGTGTTATCTTGGGATTCTTCTCCTTCCTCTATCCCTATGGTATGGAGGTTTGGTCTTTTTATAGTGTCCCAAATTTCCTGGTTGTTCCACTCTTGTCTTTTTAAAAAAATTTTTATAATCTTTACTTGAGCTTTCTAGTTGTTCCATATTAGCCTGCAGGTCTGATATTCTTTTTTCTGCTTCTTCCATTCTGCTTCTGAGGCTTTTCCCCATCCTTTCCTGTTGATTGAATTAATGTTCAATTTCCTTTTTCATGTCATCCTGTTATTTCTTTAGATTTTCCACTTTCCTCTGGAGCCTGTCATTCTCGTCTTATAGCTCCTTGGTTCATTGGTCATTTTCTTTTTTCATTTCATCCTGGGATCTTTTCACCTTTTCCACTTCCTAACAGAGTTTGTCATTTTCTCCCTTTAGTTCTTTCCAACGTTTGTCATTATCTCCCTCTAGATCTTTCTTGAGTTTTTCAATCTCTCCCCTTAGTTCTTTCCGCAGTTTGTCATTATCTCCCTGAAGGTCCTTCTTGAGTTTTTCATTCTCTTCCCTTAGTTCTCTAATTTCTTTGAATAGTTGTTCTTCTAAGGTCAGTGTCTTGGCTTCTTTTCTCGGAGATCTCATTGTAGAGATCTTCTCTAGGGTTGGTAGAGTTCAGTGTAGATTTATTATGAGATTTCCCATGTTGTTTTTTTCTTTATGTCTTTAGCATGTGGATTTGTCTGTTTATTTCTTTCTTTGGGCTCTGGCACCTCAACATTGGCTGCACAGACTACAATCACTCATGTTGCACATGTTAGGTCCTCTGAGGTGGGTGGTGAGCCTCAGAAGGGCCAAGGCAGTTCTGCCTTCCCTTACCAGCACCTCACTGAGTCCATGCACCTGTCTGGAGCCCAAGCTGGGACATCCTGGGCAGGTGGTGATCCCCCCAAGGGCCAAGGTAGTTTCACCATGACTTACCGGAACCTCACTGAGTCCATGCACCTGTCTGGAGCCCAGGCTTGGGCTTCCAGAGCAAGTGGTGAGCACCCCAAGGGCCAAGGCAGTTGTGCCTTGCCTTACTGGCACATCACATGTTTTTTTTTTATACTTAAAATTTATACAGAAGAACAAAGACCTCAAATAGCAAATGAAATTATGAGAAAAAAGAGTATTACTTCACAGATTACCATACAAGGTCTCAAGTTATTGTGCAAAGGTATAGTAAAAAACAGTATGAAACTGTCAGCCCATGAAAGGAAACAGCCAGAATTGACCAGAGTCCAAGACAACAACTCCAGAGAAAGTAGACTGTTTTGCTTCTCATCCACCTGTGCCCCTTTTCTAAGCCTAGGGAACAATCTGTGGAAGAGGGGGCGTGGTAGAATGTAAGGGCTGCGATTGGGGTGAATGGTGAAACTACAGCAATATAGTCTGGACACTCATTTGATCAACTTGATTAAACATACAAGCTCCCCCTGCTGGATGGTGGGACCCAGGGGCTGTGTGGGTTTGGGCACAACTGCTTGCATATTGGTTTTACATAAAGGATGCTTGTACTCATAAATTATCACTTATTGCTAAAAAATGAAAAAAAAACTGAGAGAAAGATGCAGGACAGTTATGGCAGAATGCATGATCTGGGATGAGGTGGGGTGGGGTGGGGGAAGGGAAAGGGAAATATGCCTGAACTGAATTGGAAAATGATGCATGAAATACACAAAGCATCACTAAAAAAAACAGTATGGTATTGGCACAAAATCATATATGTATATGAATGGAAAAAGTCCAATTTTAAGTGCATGCAATTACAGCCATCTGATAGTCAACAAAGATGCCAAAAATGCACCCTGAGAGAAAGACAGAATCTTCTACAAAGAGTTCTAGGAAAACTGGATGTCCACATGTGTAAGAAAAAATTAGACCCTGACCTATTTCTCTGAACAACAACAAAAAGAAAAACTCTAAATGGATCAAAGACCTCAATGTGAAACCTGAAACTATAAAGCTACTAGAAGAAAACTTGGGCAGTGCCCTATAATATATATGCCCAGTAAAGGACTTTCTGAATAGAACTCTGTGAATTATTGTAAAAAAAATTAACAAATGGAAACTCATAAAACTAAAAATCGTCTGTATAATGAAGGAAACCATCAGGTGAGTAAAGAGAAGGCCCACACTGTAAGAAAGAATCTTTGCCAGCTATGTATCTAATAGAGGATTACTATCCAGTATATACAAAGAAATCAAAAGACAAAGAATCAAGAAAACAAACCACCCAGTCAAAAACATGGGCTGTATAGATCTGAATACTGACTCAAAAGAAGTAAAAATGGTCAAAAATATTTTATGTGTTCAACATACTTAGCAATCCAGGAAATGCAGATTGAAACTACTTTGAGATTTCATCTTACCCCAGTCAGAATGGCTGAGATAAAGAAAACAAATGACATAAAAGCTGGAAGGATGTGGGGCAAGAAGGACTCTTACTCACTATTAGTGGGAGTACAAACTGGTGTAGCCACTACGGAAATCAGTGTGGAGAATCCTCAGAAGGCTAAATATAAATCTATCATATGACTGACTTCTTGGTACATCCTCAAAGGGATCAATATCTTCCACAGAAATTCTTGCTTATCCAAGTTCTTGGCTTCTCTATTCATAATAGCTATGAAATGGGACCAGCCTAGATGTTCATTGACTGATGAGTGAGTAATAAAAATGTGGTTCACATTCTATTTGGCTTTAAAGAAAAATGAAATGTGCAGGTAAATAGATGGACCTGGAAAATGTTATACAGAGTGAGGTAAACCAGACACAGAAAGACAAACACTACCTGTTCACTCATTTGTTGATCCTAGCTCAAAAGGGTTAGGTTTGAGTGTATAACTTGGAGTAATTATAAAATACAGGGGAAAATAAAGGAACTATTTGGGGAAAGAGGAACTCTATAGAGGACAAGAGTAAGACATACTTGCTGTTAAGGGAAATGGGAAAACAGATTGGGAGATTTAACTGGAGAAAAGTTTGAGACAGTAATGCAGAGAAAGGATACATTAAAAAGCCATAGAGAAACCCATTACTTTATATTTTTACACATGCGCGTGTGCACACACACACACACACACACACCAACCACAATATATATTACTACATCTTCTTAAAAATCTACTCCAGAGAGATGATGGTATGTGAGATTGTTACCCACCTTTACATATTGCTTTCTGTATATCCCATATAGATTTGTTTCTCTAATCTTCTTTTGCTGTTTGTTTTGGTTTGTTGTAAAGTAGATCTTTTCACAGGGATCAGTGTATCTTTTCTGAGTTTTCTCACTATGCCTATTGAGTTAATTCTTCACTGGGTTGCTAAGGAATGCCATAAACATCTTAAATTATTATAATTGGCTTCATATTTATAGTAATTTGATTTCACTCATATAAAATTTTATTTCTACATTGTCTAATGTGATTTGAAAATGAAATATACCACTTTATGTGTTTAAATACTTGTCTCCGACAAGTGGTGCTGTTTTGGAAGGTTGTGGAACATTTAGGAGATAGAGAAATGAATTACTAGGGGAATGTATCCATCTCCTGTCTGTTCTCTGCTTCCTGCCTGTAGATACATATGACCAGCCGTCTCACACTCCTGGCACCAAACCTTTCTCAACATGATGAGCTATAAGCTAAAGTAAGTCCTTTTTCCCTAAAGCTGATTCTTATCCAAATGCTTGGTCATAGCAACAAGAAAACTAGTACATACTCTATTCCTTGTCTCTGTGCTTTATAGTAATGTTATGCACCAATTAAAAATATAAACTCAGGGGCTGGAGAGATGGCCTAGCGGTTAGGAGCACCGACCGCTCTTGCAGAGGACCCGGGTTCGATCCCTAGCACCCACATGGTGGCCGAGAGCCATCTGAAACTCCAGTTCCAGGAGAACTCCAGCTCCAGGGGAATCTGAGACCCTCTTCTGACCTCTCCCGCCTTGCACAACACGGGTGCACAGACCTGCATGCAGACAGTACATTGATACACATACAGAAATTTTTTTAAAAATGTTTAAAAATATATAAATTCAACAATTACACCTTTATAATCTTGCTTTTTGTGATCATAATTTTTCAGATGAATGAAGATAAGAACAAATACCTATTTGGAACTCTTTTTAACTTTCTTTTTAGCATTAGTGGTTGTTTTATTTGTGCTTTGATAAAGTACCATCTGGAATCATTTTCTTAGCCCAATATTACTCTGTTTCCAACCACCTCTTTAATGCTGCTATTGATAAATATAACAAATTTACATTTTAGGCCAAGTAGTATATTATGTGCATGTTATTTTATAGACTTGCTTTGTAAAATGTTTTATTTCTTATTTTTTACTTTATGTGTATGAGTGCTTTGCCTGCATGTCTGTAAGTGCACCTGTGTCATACAATGACCACGGAGGTCAGAAAAGGGCATTGAATTGCACTGGAACTGGAGTTACGGTTGGTTGTTGGCTACTATGTGGGTGCTAGAAATCAAACCCTGGTCTCTGCAAGAGCACCCACTGCTCTTTACTGATAGGCCATCTCTCCAGCCCCCAGATTTAATTTTTATATAAGAAAAAATGAGAAAATTTTATATTTACTCTAAATTTTGTTTTTCTATCTTTCAAAAAATTTTTATTTTATTCGTAATTACAGATATGCCTGTGCATGTAGGTGCACATGGGTACAGGTCCTCATGGAGAGTGGAGGAGTCCACTCTCCTCAGAGCTGAAGTTACAGGTGGTGGTTGTGTATTGCCTTATGTGTGTCCTCTTTAAAGACATGCTATGCTCTCTACTGCTGAGCCATCTCTTGAGTCCCCCCTTTTTTTCTTTTTTTTTTGAGGGGGGATATTGGCGATTAAGCCATTTCAAGCACACTAGATAAGTACTCTACTACTGAGCTACATTCCCACTGAGGTATATTTTATTTTCTGCTTATTCTCACTTGGTGTGGTGCTCTATAGGCTTTGTGTCCAGGTACATATTTAAAATATTTTAAGAATCCCATGTTCAGAGTTCTCAACTTCCAGTAAGCCTTCTTACATTAGACTCTAATTTCCTAGATTTAAGTAATACTCGGTGAAAATTTGCAACCTGTAGTAGATATTTTTCTCATGTTGAGACAAAATTCCTGGCAGAAACAATCTAAGGTAGGAAGGATTTATTTTTGCTTCACAATTGCAGAGACTTCAGGCCTTTGGCTCTGCTAATTCTGAGTCAAGATTGAAGCAAATCACCATAGTGTGAGAATCATGTAGAGGAAGAAGTTATTCACCTCATGACAGGAAGTAGAGAGCAAAAGAGAGACTTGGGAACAAGCACAACCTTCTCGGCTAATGGTCAGTGACCTTATTCTACAAACTAGGTCCCTTGGCTCCAGGAAATCAAGTATTCAGCACATGAACCTCTGGGGGATGTTTCATAGTCAAACCATACAGTTAGTTCCCTTGTCTCTGTGTCTCCTCTAAATAATAAGCATAATATCCATTAGGGATCTAAAATTGAAGTTAGGTACAGAAGAAGCTTGCTTGCTTGCTTATACACACACATGTACAGGCTGGAGAGATGGCCTAGTGGTTAAGAGCACTGACTGCTCTTGCAAAGGACCCGGGTTCAATCCCCAGCATTGACATGGAGGCTGAGAACTGCTTTTAACTCCAGTTCCAGGAATTTTCCTTTTTAAAGTGGCAAAATATATACCAGGCATGGTGGCACCTACCTGTAATCTCAGCACTTGGTTTAAGGATACTGAAGCAGAAAAGTCATAAGTTCAAGGCCAGTGTTACACAGTGAGACTCTCTCAATAATGACCTCAAGTATGTGTATATATGTGTGGGTATCTGTGTGTGTGTGATATGAATGTATATGTGGAATATATATGTGAAATACACATGAACTGTATATGGAATGGCAGACATAAGTATATATAAGAATGGATTCTTGGGCTGGAGAGATGGCCTAGTGGTTAAGAGTGCTGACTGCTCTTGCAGAGGACCCAGGTTTGATCCCCAGCACCCACATGTGGCTAAGAACTGTCTTTAATCCCAGTTCCAGGGGAATTCGACACCCTCTTCTGACCTCTGTGGCATTGCACAACACGGGTGCACAAACCTACATGCAGACAGTACATTCATACACATAAAAAATAAATAAAATTTTAAAAAAATTAAAAAAGAATGGATTCTGACACTATTCAACAAGAATGGGAGAAGATATTGGATAAGGCTGTATTTTTAGTATAAATTTCATCATTGGCACTCTGTATTCTTTGATCTTGAGTAGTTCTCTACAGGGCAGGAAGACTGGTAAAACATGATGCAATCGAAATTGTTTCCTTGATTTTAATAAATAAAATTGGAAGATCAGAGGATGACAGAGACCACATTCAATACTAAAATCCCAGAGGCATAGTGCTAATATTAAGTAACAAAATCAAACCAAGACCCTGGTAAATATGTCTGGTACTTAGAAAATTAGATTGTCAAAACCTGGCAGGAGCTATAGACAGCTCTCAGAAAAAGACAAAGGAAAATATCTACACACAACATTAATGTGTAGTGTCAAGGATGCTTTTAATGCTCAGGTGGACAATGAGGACCCTGTCCTTGTCACTTGGTCTGTAGTCCCCTGGTTCTACATATACTCACATCAAACCATGCTTCATTTTTTATCATGAACTTCCCTTTAGATAGGCAGTGTTGGTTACTTTTCCATTACTGTGAGAACACACCATGACCAAAGTAACTTATAGGAGGAATAGTTTATTTGAGCTTATGGTTCTAGGTTCCTAAGAGATTAGAATCTGTCATGGTGAACCATGGTAAGGTGGTCAGACCAGGAGCAGAAGGCTTAGCACTCACATCTTCAAAGAGGCACAGGAAGCAGAGAGCGACTGGAAATCCTGAAAGACTTAAGAACTCTCTAAACCCATCCCCAGTGTTGTGCTTCCTCCAGGAAGACCTTCAAAAATAGTTCCACCCACTAGGGACAAAATATCCAAATATTTGGAACCTATGGGGGACATTCTCATTCAAATCATCACATTCTACTCTCTGGCCCACACTGGTTCATAACCATATAAAATGCAAACTACATTTAGTCCCCCCTTTAAAAGTCCTCATTGTCTTTACCAGTCTCAATACTATTCAAAAGTCCAAAGTCTCTTCTGAGACTCAAGACAGTCTCTTAACTGTAAACTCCTAAAGATCAAAAGACAAATTACATACTTCCTGCATGCAATGGAATCAAATACACATTCCCATTCTTTAGAGGGGAAATGTGGGCATACTGAGGAAATACTGGGCCAAAGCAAGACCAAAATCCAGTTGGGCTAACACCAGATCCAACAGCTAGCTCCATGTTCAACTTCTTGGGACTTTGCTTCCAACAAGTTTAGATGGCTCAGATCCTCCGACTTTGTATGCATTTCTCCCATGAAATGGTACCAAGCCCTATAAGCAACCCTCCTTGGCACATGTCTCATGGCACTGGGATCTCCAATTTCTTCTTGGAGTCTCCACTGCCAATCTGGCTTCACCTTCACAGCTTCCTACACTGGCCTGTCAAGGCCTTCTTTATGCAGAAATGTGCCTGATGCATGCTGCCTGGCCTTAGCGCTCTCTAAAACTGCAGAAGAAAAACCAGCACCATGTGAACAACATTGCCAAGTTTTGCTGCTAGACTAGGGTGGATGCTAGCCTGCTTTATCCACATTACCAGCAGCTTTTCTAGGCTGTGAAAAGCTTCAGCATTTTCCTTTCACAATTTGGAGGCCTAGCTTGATGTGATATTGCCCTGAAAGTAGGTAATCTTTCCATTGTTTTAGTGCAAATCTCTAGGCCTCTCTTTAATGACTTTAATCTCCTTATCAAGGAGAGCCACTCCTTCAGTACATGCCTTGGCTCCATTTTAATCTTCCTAGTGCTCTTTTTCAATCCAAACTATACATTTTGCATTTCTCCTCCATTTGTTCTTTTTAGCTGTAAATCTGCTTAGTATTTGCCATTATGCCACATCACCATTTTTACATTAAGGCTATCTTGAAATTCTCCTCAAAGAAAATTAAGTCCATTACTTTTTCAATTTAGCTTCAGGAAAGCTTTTAAGCTATGGACCAATTAGATCTCATCCAGACTCTTTGCAAAAATATGTCCAGTTGCTGCTTAAGTCCTTAATTTTCCTCTGAAACTACATGTTCTCAAGACCACTTTCTTCCATTGTTCCTACTAGAATACCCATTAAGCTTTGCTTACAGTAATCAGCCACTTTTTTTATCCCAAAGTTCCAGAGTCTTCCCATTCCGCACCAACAGCCCATTCTATGGTACAACTTCTGTTTTAAGTTTTTCTGTTGCAGTGATAAGACACCATGACAAAGGCACTTATAGAAGGAAGGAGTTTATTTGAGCTTACAGTTCCGGTTTCAGAGAGATTAGAGTCTGTCAAGTCAGGGAGGCATGGAGAGGTGGCTGCAGCAGGAGCTTTCTAGCTTGGCACTCACATCCTCAAACAGGCCCAGGAAGCAGAGAGTAACTGCAAATCCAGCAAAGTTTAAGAACTCTGTAACCCCACCCTCAGTGATGTATTTTCTCCAGGAAAGCCACAGTTTCTAAGACCTTCCAAAACAGCACCACCAACTAAGGACAAAATGTCCAAATACTTGGAGCCTATGAAAGACATTCTCATTCAAACCATCACATAAGCTAATCAAGTATTGTGGATTAAACTTATTCTGACCCCGTGTGGCTACTGGCTTCTGTACTTCCAGGAGAACTACTAGCATTTCCACCATCTCAGTGACTTTTATTAGGTGGCAGTGATCTAACAGACCCATGGCCAATGGAAGAAACAGGGTCATTGTCTTTTACACTTCTTTCTTTACTGTGAATATATTGATTATGAATGGTAATTAACTTACCCGTTTTGTCACATTTTATAAAATGTGAAGGGATTATAATAAAACTAGAGAAGGAATGAATAGAGTAGACATATGAGATTGAGGGAATCATGTAAGTAAAACCTGGCACAAGAGGCCAGAAATGTGTGCTCTCATCATTCAGCTCAGTCTGTTACATGTTCCTTCTTGAGAGACTGACTTGTACCCAAGGAGCCCTAAGAGCAGAGAACAATCAGTATCACTCTGAGGGTGGCTCAGAGTCTGGCGTCCAGGCTGGTAGCTGGACAGATGGCAAGCAAGCATCTGGTGGCAGCGTCGTGGGCTCACAGAGGCCACAGAGGCAGCAGAGAGACCCAGGAGGTGCTGTTGATGCATTGACCCTCCCTGTGACATAGCTGCCATTGCCTTCTCCCTAGGAATGAACTTACCTTCCTTCCTATCAGTTGTGAATACCTCTTTACCTTGTCTTTCTTAACTTAGCCATGTTCAGTTTCTATTACTTACAAATAAAAAGCTCTGGTTGAAACTACAATGAAAAAGCTAATAATACATTCAATATAATTTTCCAACACAAAAAAGACTAAAATTTTAAGAGAAATATTTTCTTTTAGGACATCAGAACAAGTAAAGGCAAAGAATGTTTGATGGGCAAAGAAAAGGACATAGCCCCAAAACACGACACAGAAGACAAAATCTAAAAGCATAAAGCATGATAACAGAGAACAGGCCAAGCTTGTAATTCAAATTGTACATTCAAATTACTCCAAATTCCCATGTAAAAGAAGATTTAAAAATCTGTGAATTTGTTTAATTAAAATAATAATTAATCTTAAGATTTAAATTAGAAATACTTAAGAAAGAAAAATTTTTAAAACAATTTTTAAATTTTTATTTTTTCAAAGCCAATTTTTTATTGAAGTTTTGTGCATTTCATATAAATTTCCAATCAAATCTAGACGTGCCCCCTTTCCTTGCTGCCCTCCCCCACCCATAGCTCAGGCATTCTGCCAAAACTAACTTTCATCTTTTTCTTTTTCTCAGTCTCTTTTAAAATTTGCAATAAAGGATTTTACTGTTTCAAGCAGAGGTTCACGCTTCGTCAGCTTCTTTGACCCTAGTCCTTCTGCCATTGTTGTTTTGTTGTAATTCTCTCCAATTGCATCACTCCTAAAATATGCAATCATATGCATGCCACATATATCAGAGGTTTTTATCATCTTCAGCTTTGATTTTTTTTTTCTTTATTAGGCTGAAAGATGTCATGTTTGAAGGCTCCTCCTTTGCAAGCCCCAACCACCATCAGTTTCTGCCCTTGTGCTCCACACTGGGGTTTTCCCTTCCCATGGTCCCAAATGAGGTCCAGTAAGCACCACTCATGTCTTGATCTTCCTGTACTAGTCCCGTGATATAGCCTGGGTAGTCCAACATTGGAGTCTATACTCTGAAGGGCTGAAACCTGAGTAGTAGCTCAGTAACCACAGCTGGGATGTTCAGCAGTCCCATCATGGCATTGAAGGTTTGGAGGTTCTTGGAGAGACATGAGTCTTCATCCATATTGGAAGGTTGAAAGCTGTGTCTCATGTCGTTGAAGGATGGCAACAGCAGTAGCAGCCACAGGATGCTGCACTTGCAGTAAGTCAGGCAAAATAACTGTGCTCTTTTTTTTTTTTAACTTTTTGTCTTTTTTAATAAGGTCTCAAGGTATATACCTGAAGTACAATTTTCTCAGGCCTTACTATTATATTATTTTTCTGGTTATATTTTCTTTGGATGTTTAAAGGCCATACAGTTAGCCCAAGATAAACAAGGTTTTTGTTTTCTCAAGGTAGTTGAGGATCTGGTCCTCAGGGTCACTCAGGTTTTTTTTGGGGGGGGGGAGGAGCCCTGGCTCCTTTTGACTTTTCATTCACAGTTCCATCCACTCGAGGACAAAGCAGGTCCTTGCTAGACAGGTTTCCCTTTTTGAAGCATACGCAGACTTTCCTCCTTATAGACGAGGACACTGGCTAAAGTACGTTAGTGGTCTCCAAGACTCCCTGCCAGAAGACTGGTGACTCACATTTGCAGGACATTTTAAGAGATGCCCCCACTTCAAACTATATTACAGGGGTATAGTCAAAGCAGCCTGGTACTGGCACACAAACAGACCTGTTGACCAATGGAACAAATTGGAGATCCAAACTTGGACTCATACAATTTCAGCACACCTCATATTTGACAAAGGGGAAAAACTCAAGGAGGAAGGATAGCATCTTCAGCAAATGGTGCTGGCAAAATTGGATCATCATTTGTAGAAAAACAAAATTAAACCCCTACCTCTCACCCTGTACAAAATCAACTACAAGTGGGCCAAAGATCTCAGGGTAAAACTTGAAACCCTGAAGGTGACAGAAGAAAAAGTTGGTGACAACCTACAAGACACGGTGTAGGAAAAGACTTTCTAAATCACACAACAGCTACACAGGAAATAAGGTCAACAGCTGACAAATGGCACCTCATAAAACTCAAAAGCTTCTGTACAGCAAAAGAAACAAGAAAGTGAAGAGAATCCCACAGAGTGGGAGGAAATCTTCACTACTGATTCATCTGACAGAGCATTAATGTCAAGAATATATAGACTATTCAAAAAACAGAGAAGAAAACAAATGACCTACAAAAAAGATGAAGTAAAGAGCTGAACAGAGACTTTACCAATGAGGAAGGAATGATGGCTGAGAAACATTTTAAAAAGTGTTCAACATCATTAATAATTAAGGAAATGCAAATTAAAACCACTCTCAGATATCATCTCACTCCAATACGACTGGCTAAGATCAAGAACACAAAGGACACTGTGCTGGGTAGCTTTAGTATCAACTTGACACACCTGGGTTGAGGGAGCCTCAAGTGGGGAATTGGCTCCATTTGTGAACTGGCCTGTGGGCCACATCTGTGGAGTTAGAACTTTGATTTTTTGAGAATGTGGGAGGGCCAGGCCCACTATGGGTAAATGCCAACCCTGGGCAGGTTGTTGTGTACTTGATAAGAAGGGCAGGCCTTGCATGGCAGGGGAGCAAGCCATAAGCGACTTCCTCCATGGCCTAGTGGTCTCAGCTCCTGCCTCCAGGTTCCTGACCTGAGTTCCCGTCTTGGGCTCCCTGCAGTCGAATAGAACTGACCCAAGGGAGATGTGTAGCATGGAATAATCACCCTTCTCTCCTCCCCAGTTCCGGTGTCAGTCAGAGTAGTTTTGTCACGACAATGGAAAGATAAGACTAGTACAAATTTTCGTAGCCAAGAGAGTTGGATATTGCTCTGTGACAGACCTGACCTTGGGTGTCTTTGGGGAAGGATTTTGTAAGAGCGATTACTTAACGTTCTGGGCTACGAAAATAAAATCATTGAATGTCTAAAGATCTTATGCTGTGTGAACTTGGAGAGTTTTGTGTGAAGGAGTTGTAGGATGATGAAGGCCCATGGCTTTGTGAAGTTTCGAAAGGGAGCAGAGATCATCAGAACTGTTTAAATCTGTGGGTTCTGGTCAGCTGTGGACTGAAGAAATCAGCTGTAGAGTAACAAGAGACCAGACCTGGAATGTTGCAAATCGGTATTTACTGGGTACATCATCTTGAAAGTGCGGTTAGGTGGGGCTGAATGATCAGGCGTGTAAGACAAGGAGACCAGCATCACTGTGGGTGAAATCTCTGGGAAAAACTTTTCTTCAGGGTCAGCACCACAGAATTTGTGTCCAGAAGGGGCCCCAACGCCCAATCAAGCCAGAAGCATGGACTTCCAGTGAACATGTAAGAGTCTCCTACTGGTTCTGGTTAATTAAAAATTGAAGGGATCACAGAGAGCAGCTTGATGCCTGCATATGAGAGGCACATAGGAAAGGCGCAACTGGTCAGATGCGGCCTTAGTTATCAGTGAAGACCCCCCCCAGGATTCCAGGGGTCAGGAAGAGGAGAGCTGAGGTCTTTGCATCAGGAGAGGTCACAAGCAACCTCAGTTTCAGTGGCGACCCCACGCTTATGTTTGAAGATGCCGGCACTATGGGATGAACTGACCAAGTCAGCAGCAGAGTGCTGGAGAAATTCGGAGTTGTCTGGCCTGATGAGAATGATAAGCTGTGTGTGGCCAAGATAGCAGAGTCAGGAGAAGGGGGAGCTTGCCGAAACCTCTCAGGAGCCCAGGAAAGATCAGTGAGTGACGTGGAATCCCCAGCTGTACGAGCCTTGAGCTACTTGTGCTGGGGCTTAGGTTTTTGTGTGAGATGTGCTGATTCTTCCCTTTGGAAATAAGACTAGTACCTTCGTTTTTTGGATTTTACAGTCAGCCCACAGATTAACGAAATTTTAAGTAAGGACTCTGAAACTTTTAACGTGGCTTTGGAGCGTTTTAAAGGACTGTGGGCTTTAAGGATTGTACTGTCTGTGAGGTTGTGATTACACGATAAACATCATCATTTGAGCGGAAAGTAACTGGAAAGGGTGGTGATTTAATGGTGATAGTGTTGTGGTGTAGTGCAAGTTTGACCAAAGGGTCCAATTGTGCTGGATAAGGGTTTAAGTGTCAACTTGGGACACACGCTTGGGTTGTTAGGGGAGCTCTGTAACTGGGGAGGATTGGCTACATTGGACCGGTCTGTTGTTGGCCTGTCACATCTTATATTATTGTCTTGTTTGTTGATCTGTGGGAGGGCCCAAACCCACTATGGGATGGATGTTTCACCTCTGGGCAGGTTTTTCCGTACTTGTATAAAAGGGTCAGGCCCTGGGCATGGAGCCAGGGGAAGCTAAGCAGTAAGCAGCAAATTCTTTACTGCCCTGTGTCTCAGCTCCTGCCTTCAGTTGTTCCTGTACTGAAGTTCAATACCTTGGGCTCCCTTGAAGCTGAGTGAAACTATGACCCAGTGATGTGAGCTGAATAACCCTTTCTCCCCAAGTTGGTGTCAGTCAGTGTGTTTTTCACAGCAAATGGAAGACACAAGCTAGAAAGAGAACACAAATGCTGGACGAGGTTGTGAGGCGAAAGGGAGTCAAACACTCACCCTCGCATGGAAAGATATCTGAATATGAAAAAAAAAAAAAAAAACAGTTAACAAAAAGTGTGGAGCACCCTGTATAAGAGCTCAGGAATGAGCTACCACCTGACCCAGTCATCACCATTCCTGGGTGTATACCAAGACTCTCCTACCTGCAAAGATACATGCACATCCAAGTTTAATGCAGCTCTCTTCAACAATAAGCAAAGAGCTGGAACCAACACATGCCCTGTACAGACCAGAGGATGACAAATGTGGTACATCTCTACCAATGGAGTAACTAGTCAGTGGTAAAGAGATGGCATATGAATTTGCGGCGTAAATGGATGGGTTTGAAGTTCCATTTATCGTGCTGAGTGAAGTAACCGTCCCAGAAAAACAAACAGCAAATGGTTTCTCTCATCTGTGGATGCCAACAACACCAAATCCCTAGATGAATGGCAAGCTGAACAACATTATTTTTATCTTTCTGTTTATCTGAAAGCAACTACGTTGTTATAATGTGAATTTTTCAAAGGGCTTTAAAATCCACCCAGCATTATTTTCAGACTCTGTAATTACGTATACTTGGTGGAGAATATGTATCTATATTTTAGAATAATAAATTAATGGGGGAAAATGTGAATTCCCTAAGCATAAAAAAAGACGAGAGAAAAGATGCAGGACAAGTTATGGCAGAATGCATGAGCTGGGGTGGGTGGGTGTGGATAGGGCAAAGGGAAGGGGAATATGCTGAACTGAATTGAAAACAAAGTCTGAATTACACAAAACATAACGTAAACAGCACACACCCCAAAAAGATTATGGCCCCTATGCATAGTCTCCTGGGATTTTTTTGACCTCTGAGGGCAAAGAAACAAAGTTATCCTTTAAGACCTTCGGCCAAATTGGTATGGGCAATTCAATAATGGTCGTTAAGCATCCATAAAGGCTAAGTTACAACAGCCTACTACTTTTATTTACTGTATAATATTTAGAAAAGGCTTGGACAAAAGCTCAAGAAGCCTTGTATAAGAAATACTAAGAATCACTCTTTCATAAAATAAATACTGTGGTTAGACATAATGTCATTACATACTAGTTTTTTCCTCATTTCTTTTAATTTTTATTACTCTCAACATATGCATACAGAAATTCCCAAGTCCTGAAAATAAATGTAGCTTAGTTCCTAGAACCTTTCCATCTTTTTGTATTTGTTGAGATATTTTTTCTTGTCCAGTATGTGATCGATTTTGAAGAATGTTTCCAGTGGGGTGCTGATTAGAAATACTGTATTCTCCTCTTGTAATTTGGATGGTAAATTTCGTAGTTAACCTGTTCAAAGGGCTTAGTGGAGTATTGAAGTGCCCTACTATGAGTGTGCTAGAGAATGGTCTTTATAAAATTTGTTGCAACAGAGTTTGGTGCATATATTATTATTGCGGGTGACTGTGAGATTTTCATGGCTAATTGTTCTTTTGATAAAGATGTTATGGCCTCTTTTGTCTCTTCGATTTCTTTTACTTTGAAGACCATTTTATCTGATAATTAAAATATCAACTCCTGCTTTCTTTTGGTACCCATTTGCTTGGAATATTTTTCATCCTTTCAAAGCTTAAGTTTGTCCCTATTCTTGACATTGAGTGGGTTTCTTATAGATAGCATATAGATGGGTTCTGTTTTCNATGCATTTCTCCCATGAAATGGTACCAAGCCCTATAAGCAACCCTCCTTGGCACATGTCTCATGGCACTGGGATCTCCAATTTCTTCTTGGAGTCTCCACTGCCAATCTGGCTTCACCTTCACAGCTTCCTACACTGGCCTGTCAAGGCCTTCTTTATGCAGAAATGTGCCTGATGCATGCTGCCTGGCCTTAGCGCTCTCTAAAACTGCAGAAGAAAAACCAGCACCATGTGAACAACATTGCCAAGTTTTGCTGCTAGACTAGGGTGGATGCTAGCCTGCTTTATCCACATTACCAGCAGCTTTTCTAGGCTGTGAAAAGCTTCAGCATTTTCCTTTCACAATTTGGAGGCCTAGCTTGATGTGATATTGCCCTGAAAGTAGGTAATCTTTCCATTGTTTTAGTGCAAATCTCTAGGCCTCTCCTTAATGACTTTAATCTCCTTATCAAGGAGAGCCACTCCTTCAGTACATGCCTTGGCTCCATTTTAATCTTCCTAGTGCTCTTTTTCAATCCAAACTATACATTTTGCATTTCTCCTCCATTTGTTCTTTTTAGCTGTAAATCTGCTTAGTATTTGCCATTAATAGCCACATCACCATTTCTACATAAGGCTGTCTTAAAATTTCCTCCACTAAAGAAATTAACCCATTACTTTTCAATTTAGCTTCAGGAAAGCTTTTAAGCTATGGACCAATTAGACTCCATCCAGACTCTTTGCCAAAATATCCCAGTTGCTGCTTAAGTCCTTATTTTCCTCTGGAACTACATTGTTCTCAGAACCACTTTCTTCCATGTTCCTACTAGAAAAGCCCATTAAGCTTTGCTTACAGTAATCAGCCACTTTTCTATCCCAAAGTTCCAGAGTCTTCCACATTCCCCCAACAGCCAACAGCCCATTCTATGGTACAAACTTCTGTTTTAGCTTTCTGTTGCAGTGATAAGACACTATGACCAAAGCAGCTTATAGAAGGAAGAGTTTATTTGAGCTTACAGTTCCAGGTTTCAGAGAGATTAGAGTCTGTCAAGTCAGGGAGGCATGGAGAGGTGGCTGCAGCAGGAGCTTTCTAGCTTGGCACTCACATCCTCAAACAGGCCCAGGAAGCAGAGAGTAACTGCAAATCCAGCAAAGTTTAAGAACTCTGTAAACCCACCTCCGTGGATATATTTTCTCCGGTAAAGCCACAGTTTCTAAGACCTTCCACAAACAGCACCACCAACTAGGACAAAATGTCCAAATACTTGGGCTATGAAGCATTCTCATTCACCTCACCATACACTAAAATCAAGTATTGTGGATTAAACTATGCTGAGCCCGCGTGGCTACTGGCTTCTGTACTTCCAGGAGAACTACTAGCATTTCCACCATCTCAGTGATTTTATTAGGTGGCAGTGATCTAACAGACCCATGGCCAATGGAAGAAACAGGGTCATTGTCTTTTACACTTCTTTCTTTACTGTGAATATTGAGGATGATGGTAATTAACTTACCCGTTTTGTCCATTTTATAAAATGTGAAGGGAATTATAATAAAACTAGAGAAGACATGATGAGTAGACATATGAGATTTGAGGGAATCATGTAAGTAAAACCTGGCACAAGAGGCCAGAAATGTGTGCTCTCATCATTCAGCTCAGTCTCGTTACATGTTCCTTCTTGAGAGACTGACTTGTACCCAAGGAGCCCTAAGAGCAGAGAACAATCAGTATCACTCTGAGGGTGGCTCAGAGTCTGGCGTCCAGGCTGGTAGCTGGACAGATGGCAAGCAAGCATCTGGTGGCAGCGTCGTGGGCTCACAGAGGCCACAGAGGCAGCAGAAGACCCAGGAGGTGCTGTTGATGCATTGACCCTCCCTGTGACATAGCTGCCATTGCCTTCTCCCTAGGAATGAACTTACCTTCCTTCCTATCAGTTGTGAATACCTCTTTACCTTGTCTTTCTTAACTTAGCCATGTTCGTTTCTATTACTTACAAATAAAAAGCTCTGGTTGAAACTACATGAAAAAGCTAATATACATTCAATATAATTTTCCAACACAAAAAGACTAAAATTTTAAGAGAAATTTTCTTTTAGGACATCGAACAAGAAGTAAAGGCAAAGAATGTTTGATGGGCAAAGAAAAGGACATAGCCCCAAAACACGACACAGAAGACAAAATCTAAAAGCATAAAGCATGATAACAGAGAACAGGCCAAGCTTGTAATTCAAATTGTACATTCAAATTACTCCAAATTCCCATGTAAAAGAAGATTTTAAAAATCTTGATGAATGTTGTTTAAACTTGAAGAAATACTAAGTTAGAAAGAAATTGTTTAAGGGATAAGCAAAGGCTTATCAGAAAATGAAATCTTTTATTTTTTTCAAAGCCAATTTTTATTGAAGTTTTGTGCATTTCATATAAAATTTCCAATCAAATCTAGACCTGTGCCCCCTTCCTTGCTGCCCTCCCCACCCCACCATAGCTCAGGCATTCTGCCAAAACTAGAACTTTCATCTTTTTCTTTTTCTCAGTCCTTCTTAAAATTTGCAATAAAGGATTTTACTGTTTCAAGCGAGGTTCACGCTTCAGTCAGTTCTTGACTAGTCCTTCTGCCATTGTTGTTTTGTTGTGATTCTCTCCAATTGCATCACTCCCAAAATATGCATCATATGCATGCCACATTATATCAGAGGTTTTTATCATCTTCAGCTTTAGATTTTTTTTTCTTTATTAGGCTGAAAGATGTATGTTTGAAGGCTCCTCCTTTGCAAGCCCCAACCACCATCAGTTCTCTCCTTGTGCTCCACACTGGGGTTTTCCCTTCCCATGGTCACCAAATGAGGTCCAGTAAGCACCACTCATGTCTTGATCTTCCTGTACTAGTCCCGTGATATAGCCTGGGTAGTCCAAAATGGTAGTCTATACTCTGAAGGGCTGAAACCTGAGTAGTAGCTCAGTAGCCAAGCTGGGATGTTCAGCAGTCCCCATCTGGCATGAAGGTTTGGAGGATTCTTGGAGAGACATGAGTCTTCAGTCCATATTGGAAGGTTGAAAGCTCGTCTCATGTCGTTGAAGGATGGCAAAACAGCAACAGCCACAGGAGATGCTGCACTTGCCAGTAAGCTAGGCAAAATAACTGTGCTCTTTTTTTTTTTAACTTTTTGTCTTTTTTATAAGGTCTCAAGGTATATACCTGAAGTACAATTTCTCAGGGCCTTACTATATATTATCTTCTGGTTATATTTCCTTTGGATGTTTTAAGGCATACAGTTAGCCCAAATAAACAAGGTTTTTGTTTTCTCAAGGCAGTTGAGGATCTGGTCCTCAGGGTCACTCAGGTTTTTTTTGGGGGGGGGAGGAGCCCCTGGCTCCTTTTGATTTCTTTTCACCAGTTCCATCCACTCGAGGACAAAGCAGGTCCTTGCTAGACCCAGGTTTCCCTTTTTGAAGCATACGCAGACTTTCCTCCTTATAGACTAGACACTGGCTAAAGTACAGTTAGTGGATCTCCAAGACCTCCCTGCACAGGAAGACTGGTGACTCACATTTGCAGGACATTTTAAGAGATGCCCCCATCTTCAAACTATTTACAGGGGTATAGTCAAAGCAGCCTGGTACTGCGCACAAACAGACCTGTTGACCAATGGAACAAATTGGAGATCCAAACTTGAGCTCATACAATTTCAGCACACCTCATATTTGACAAAGGGGAAAAACTCAAGGGAGAAGGATAGCATCTTCGCCAATGGTGCTGGTCTACTTGGTATCTTATTTGTAGAAAAACAAAATTAAACCCCTACCTCTCACCCTGTACCA
>VZQC01012856.1:22667-50166 GCA_009823505.1 Rhizomys pruinosus | reverse complement strand
TTAAGCGTGTGAACTCACCTTGTATCCTGTCTTCTCCACACAATTTGCCTTTTACTTCCTCTCCTTATTCATCTGTGACGTTTAGCACATTAGACATTTTGCCCTAAAAAAAGCTACTTTCCTACATTATGGTCTTTATTTTGCATGCTTATATGTCTGAGCAGATGTAGGTGTGTGCATTCATGTGTGTCCCATAGCATGTGGGTGCAGGTCAGAGGGCACTTGAAGGAGTTGGTTCTCTCCTTCAGCCATGTGGGTCCTAGGTATGGATCTCAGTTCATCAGGCTTGAGTGCAAGCCCCTTTATCCACTGAAACATCTCACCACCCCCAAGCCTTTTCTTGCAGTCATTACTTTGTTGAACTTATTATATTTCATTCTCAACCTCACCTCTCTGTCTACACATTTCTCTTTCTCCTGTAACGAGCAGTGTACCGTGTCTAAACATATGATTATTTATTCCATCCCAGGACCAGAAAGAGCCAATGTAGCAACAGCCCTGTGAGAACTGCCTGTCTCTTGGTTGGCTCCAGGCTCAGCAATGTTAACATGAAATAAAGATAAACCCAGATCCAGAAGGACTTCTGGTTTCACAGGGAGTAGAAAACATCATAATGCTCATTTTAATTTGACAAAACTGCATTATTTGGTTGTGGAAACAAGCAGTGTTGAAAAGTTCAAAAATTCAATCAACATTTTTCTCTACACATCAGATATGGAAATACACTTTACATGTAACACCAACTTTTCGTGTAAGAGTGAACTCAGTTAAATGTGACAAGGTCTTACTGTGGCTTATAACATCTCCCTGTGCACATTACGAAGAAAAAAGCGTAATTCATGGATTCTATCACCATCCCAAACATCTGTGTCTCTACCAAAGTACCTACCATAACAATTAGTACTGTTAAATACCTATATATCTCAATTGCTTGTGCTTCATTAGTGGATTGAAAGGTTTTTCCTGGACAAACTGTCAGCCCATGAAAAGGAAACAGACGCAGAATTTACCAGAGTCCAAGCCAACAGCTCCAGAGAAAGTAGACTGTTTTGCTTCTAGTCCCCTGTGCCCCTTTTCTACAGCCTAGGGAACAATCTGGCGAAGGGGCGTGGTTGTTCAAGGGCTGCGTTGGGGTGAATGGTGAAATACAGCAATATAGTCTGGACACCTCATTTGATCAATTGAGTGAACATACAGCCCCCCACCCCCCCCAGCTGGATGGTGGGACCCATGGCTGTGTGGATTTGGGCGCAACTGCTTGCAATTGGTTTTCTGCAGGATGCTTGTCTCTAAATTATTACTTATTGTTAAAAAGAAAAAAATTGGGCTGGAGAGATGGACTAGCGGTTAGAGCGCCTACTGCTCTTACAGAGGACCCGGGTTCGATCCCCGCCCCACACCATGGCGGCCGAGACCGTCTGAAACTCCATTCCAGGGCCTCCAGTTCCGCGGATCCGCCACCCTCTTCTGACCTCCGCGGCTGCACGACCGGGTTGCACAAACTTGCATGAGACAGTACATTCTACACATACGGAATAAAATTAATAAAAAATAAGAAGAAGTAATAAAAAATAAAATTAAAGAACAAAACAAAACAAAAAAAAGAGTGAACTCAGAATTTAATGATAAACAATTAGAAAATGCATGAAGGTTTATTTTCAGCCTTTCACATGTGAGAATACACAGTGTACATTTCTCTGAAAGGTCAATATTGTAAGGGTTTTGAAAATGAACCCTCTGTGACTCAGCACCTGACAGTGTGTCTGTGCACAACTGCCAGTCAGCCCAGATCACATTCCTGAAAGATAAAGTTGTTATCTTTCCAGGATTCAGAGTTCAGCCACTGGGGATGTCAGGTGTTTGATTTAAACTGCAATTCTAACCTGTGAATGAATTTTTTCTGTTTATTGTTTAAATATTCTACATTAAAATGTTCTTAAATGTAGTTTTATTTTTTGTGACTGTTTTTCCTACATGCATGTGTGTCATGTGCATGTAATAACTGTGGAGTCCAGAGAGGGCACCAGATCCCCTGCACCTGGAGTTTGAAATGAGTGTTAGGACCTGAACTGGCCCTTCTGCAAGAGCAGCCAGTGCTCTAAACACTGAGAAATCTCTGCAGGCTTAAATATTTTATAGTTCTCATGAGATAGGTAGAAATATTTTGAATGAATAACTTTTAGGAGATAAAACTGACTGTTTATGTGGAAGTATATTTCCCTGAAGATGTTGCATTTTACTTCAGAAAGAAAATTTAAAAACATCTTTTTAACTTGTGATAGTAAGAAAGTTTCCCAGATTATATAAATTATAGATAAAAGAAGATCAATAGTTCATACTTTATATGGACTGGGTATAGAATTATATTTCAAAAAAAACATGATTTTATTTTATTTTTTTTAATTATTTTTTATTGATGCTTTTGCATTTCATACATTTTTTCCAATCAGTTCAGCTTCATTTTTCCCTTTTCCCTCCCCCCCACCCCCACCCCATCCAGATCATGCATTCTGCCATAGACTGTCTTGGCCATCTTTCTCTCAGTTTTTTTTTTTTCATTTTTAGGCTATAAGTGATAATCCATGAGTCAAGCATCCTTCATGCAAAAACCTATCTGCAGCTGTTTGTGCCCAAACCCACGCCCACCCATCCCATTGGGGGGTGACAGGTTGTTTCAATCAAGTTTGATAAAGAGTGTCCAGACTATTGCTGTAGTTTTCACCATTCACCCCAATCGCAGCCCTTACCTTCTACCATGCCCCCTCTTCCGCAGGTTGTTTCCTGGCTTAGAGAAAAGGGGCACAGTGGATGAGAGGTAAACAGTCCACTCTCTCTGGAGCTGTTGACTTGGCTCTGGCAATTCTGGTTGTTTCCTTTCATGGGCTGGACAGTTTGTCCAGGATAATCTTTCGTCCTACTAATGAAGAACAAGCAATTAGATATATGGTATTTAAGCAGCACTAATGTTATGGTAGTTACTTTAGCATAGACACTGTTTGGATATGTTAATCCATGAATTACAATTTTCCCCCCTGTTAAATTGACAGGTCTTCTGTGGCTTATAACATCTCCAACCTGCTAGAGGAGCGATGTAAGCTTGTGGCATCACGCATGGGTTATTTCTCCAAGGGAGAGGCCAATAGCCAATTAGATTGGGATTATACAGGACATGGCTGCCTCTGTGCACCGTATTTCCAGGCAGGTGAGGTGTAGCTGGTGCTGAGGAGGAGTCTTTGCTTGACCAAGGATTACTCTCTGTTCAGAACAAATAATATAAAGTCCTGGCTATGCACTCGAGCAAAATATATTAATCACAGGAGCTCTGACAGTCAGGAATGGATTGTTCTACCAGGGTGATGTTGGCCCAGGGGATCCAAGACGCCCACAAAAGGTAAGGGCTCCTTGCCTCTAAGTTGGATACCTACAGAGGCGAGAGCAATAAGACCCTGCTGCCTGAAGACCTGACGTTAACATGGGAGAGTATGTATTGAGACCACACATGCCAAGTGTAAGATGGCCTCTGGAAGCCAGAGAGTGTTACCAAAGGCCACTAAACCAAATTATGCCAATATGGTCTCCCTGAGTCAACAAAAACATGATTTTAAGTTTTAATTTATGTATCATTGTGAGAAGAAACACAATATTAGAAAACTACTGAACTATCTGCATAACCCTGTGTTTGTGTAGCACAACCATGCGAGGTCCTGGTGCAGATCATTGTAGTGTTCCCCTGCCCAGCAGAGCTTTTCTTCATCATTAATCCATGTTAGTTTCCTGTACAAAGAAATAAAGCTTTCCATCTTCTCCACTAACTCCTTGTGATCCTAAAACCTCATTGTGCCAGCTGTATGTTGCACCTCAGGCGGCTCCTCGTGAGGGTTGCAGATGCAGCACTGCCACTCTTAGTTTCCCACATTAAAAAGAAATTTCTGATAGGACTCTGTGCAATTTCCCCAATGTACTTTGGCACGTCTAACAGCATGATATTGCACGGGTCTCTTTAGACAACCCTATTGTTGAAACTTCATGGCTGCAGTGTCCCTGTCGTGTCTAGATAGCATGCAGCTGTTTTCAGGGCCTCAGGATCTTACAATCTCTCTGTTCCTTCTTTTACTATGTTCCCTGAGCTTTAGGAACAGAAGTTCCATTATAGATATATCAGTTGGAGCTGGGAATCCAGCATTCACAATTGGGAGGGAATCAGGGGACATGAGAGGAGATTGGGGGGAGGAGACAACGATCTAAATACAGTATTAATGTATGGCATTCTCCAAAAAATTGTTAAAAATTAATAAAATATCTAAAAAGCAGACAATTATTAAGAACCTAACTCCACAATAAAAATACACTGATATACTTTTGCTAATGCAGAGGCCTATCCTCCAAGGGGAAGCATAACAAATATAGAATTGGACAGGCATAAATATGCAGAATGACTTCTCAGAATTAAGGTTAATCTGTGCTTCAAAAGCATCTTGAGAAAACCCAACCTGCCCTGAAGCCTAGCTTCAAGGTCCAAGAACACTGAAAACCATATCTGGTTACTCTTCTAATAATCAAAAATTAAAAATTCATCACTGTTCATGGATAGTCCTGCCAGATGCCTGTTAGCATGTCCCCCAGAACTGCATGGAACAGACCTTAAGTTCACCTAATCTGCTAACCTAGTCACTGCTTAGATGTCTGCATTGCAAGAAAGTCACATTAATAAAAGGCTTATTAATGACATATTACTTCCTCTGGTAAGTGGCTTAGAAGGAGAAATTGGTTCATTTTCTGCAGCCTCAGAAAGCAAGCACAGGTCCCCTGGGGTGAGGTCACTGGAGTGAAACTGGTGAGGACACCATGACTGTCATGGGAAGAGACTTACCCAGGCCTCGCCCAGGGGAGGGAGAGTGACAGGTGGCATTCCCGGAGTCTTTTTTGTTTCTACTCAGACAGAATCTTGTTTTGTGTATTTTTATTAATTCTTTGAGAGTTTCTATGCTGGATTTCAATCGTATTTCTCTCCCTCCCTCAAGTTATTTTGTGTCTCCCCCTTCTCTATCCAATTTTGTGTAGGTTCATTTTTTTTAAACCCACAGAGTCTAAGTTGTGCTGCCTGCTTACTCTTGGGTATGTGGCCATTAACTGGAGCCTGGTGGACTTACCAGGGAGCATACCCTTAAAAAACCCAACTGTCCCTCCCCCAGCAGCCATTAAATGTCAATTGTTACTCAGTTAGGAGTGGACTCATGCCCCTAAGCCCTCCATGCTGGGATTTTGTCTGGCGCGGCTGTGCAGCTTTGTGCCTGCTGTCACCACCACTGTGCACTGGTATGTGTGTGACTGCCCTGTTATGGTGGGAAGACAGTCTTGTTAGTCATCCACGGCCTCTGGCTCTCACTGTCTTTCTAGCTCCTCTTCTGTCACAGAACTTAAGCTTGGGGAGGGATGTGGTGTAGATGTCCCATTTATAGATGAGTATCCCACAGCTAAGTTCGAATCTTAACTAGTCTTGTGTTTGAAACTTCTAATATCCCAGCAGTAAATAGGAAATCACACTCAAGAACTCTGCTTAAAAGTCCTGACAAAGCACAGATTTTAATAATGTCACAGGTCAGATTAAGGTCCACTCCACATGGCTCTCTTTTCCTGGGCTAGCCAGACAACAAGGGGCTTTTCTTCCCTTGGAAATAGAAAGGCCAGAGGGTGTAATGACTCATCCTGCAGCCACTAAGCCAGACTTATTGGTAGCTGGCTTTCTCCCCACATTTAAATGTATGTGGTGACGCATGGCTGGAAATAAGGAGGTAGATAACGAAACCATCTGGAAGAGCAGTGTGGACCAAGGCTTCTTTTAAACATTTTATTTATTATTTTATGTGTATGAGTGTATTGCTTGCATATAGGTGGGTGCACTCATGGAGGGCAGAAGAGAGCATTGGTTCCCCTGGAACTGGAGTTGTTAGCCATGATGTGGGTGCTAGGAATCAAACAGGTGTCTTCTGCAAGAGCAGCAAGTGTTCTAACCACTGAGGCATCTCTCCATCCCGCAGGCCCTTCATAACAACCAAGGACACCAATGGGACTTGTACCTGGAGTGCGAGTCCTTTGGGAAGGTACAGATGGCACAGAAGTAAATATGGAATGTCAACAATTTCAGTGCCCCCCCCCAAAAAAAAAAAACACGAGAGAAAGACAACAGACCACTGGACAGCAGTGCTTTCTCTCAACAGTGCTAAGCAAACTGACTTTCTGGCTATTTCTACAAGTGAAGGTCCATTAGAACACCATTAATCTGGCTGCTATATCAGCTGAAGTTCTGGCTTTGACTTCCGTCTCTAGACCACCAGGCACTGCCAAAGACAGAATCTGTAGTCTGGTTGTCAATAGAGAAGGGGCAAAATGGCGACACCAAGAAGCAGGTTTATGAGAAGCAGGTTGATTTTACTACTTGCTCTTTAAATCTGATGTGCTGTTTTCACTGACAGTGAAGAAATGGTTCAACTTTAGAACATCTGGCCCAGAGGCCGTTTGCCTGCCAGTTAGTATTTGGTTGCATGTCTACACAAATCCTTAGATGGTGGAGTTTAACCTTCAAATCACTTCAGAAGCACTGTCTTTTTTACCATCTACTCGGAACAGGATTCAATAAGAGAAGTAGGATTCTGTGTATAAAAACTCAAGATGTTTGGATTTTCTTTACAATATTTAAATACATTCTTTATTAAAAAAATTTTTTATTTATTTCGGTATGTGTAGGAATGTACTGCCTGCATGCAGGTGTGTGCACCCGTGTCGTGCAATGCCGCGGAGGTCAGAAGAGGGTGTCGGATTCCCCTGGAACTGGAGTTCTCCTGGAATTGGAGTTTCAGACGGTTCTCGGCCGCCATGTGGGTGCTGGGGATCGAACCCGGGTCCTCTGTAAGAGCGGTCAGTGCTCTTAACCGCTAGTCCATCTCTCCAGCCCTAAATACATTCTTAAGAAAAGGGACACTGATGTCCTTTCTCACAGAGAAAGCAAACCTCTAAAATTTGTAGCATTCATGACAGGTGGTTCAGTGCTAGAGAGCTCAGTCTGATAGGAGGAGGCCCTAGGTTCCATACAAAACAGGGCAGAAGTAGGAAGGACTGGGCTTTTTCCATGTTCTCCTGGTAAAGGAACTGAGTGTTTTCTCATGTAAACCAGGAGGACAAGTTGAGGGGGGAAGAAGGAAGAAAGGAAATGATGTAAATACAGTATTCATGTATGAAATTCTCCCCCCAAAATAAAAATATGATATTAAGTGAAACATGGTCAACTATAAGTGAATACAAGACTCTTAGGACTAACAAGACATGGAATAGAAGAGGGGTCAGGAGGTGTGGGAAGGGGACTGGAAAAGGTAACCTGCCAGGGGAATGTGATGGAGATTGTAGTATCACTGTATATAGTAAGAAAATGTCAGAAGTAAAGAATGAAACAAAACTAAGTCATTAATTTAAAAATATTAACATGTATGTTCAATTCTGTCTGCTCTTATCTCCAAGTGCAGGATTCCATGAAGTCTCTTGTATACTCCAATGAAGTATTTCTACTTTGCTGAGTCGATTCTATATTTTCTTCCCTGTCACTTCCTTTCTGTATAACGGACAATTCCTTCTCTCCATTTCACACTTGCACACATCCAAACAATCCTACTTCAGGGCCCACCTGTGTGTTTCTTTGGCTGTATAAATGGGAGTAATTTGCTGAACTTCATTGATTTCAATCAACATGTCTTTTAGGCTTAAGTTCTCTCCCCCACTGTCTTGGGCATTTAGGTGTGTCTGTGTTAATTTTTTTCTTGTAGCAAAACTTCTTATAGTCTTTATCAACATGATTTCTGCTTCCATGAAAGCCCAAGACATTGGTTCTTATGAAGAGCTGCAATTCACTAAACAGACTCCTCTTCAAATTTGACTTTGAAGGATATACTTAAAACTTTGTATCCAGATGTCCCTTGGTGCAAGTTCATCTACTTGGTTCTAATCAGCCTATTAAAGATGATCTACTCCCCCTCACCCAGCAGTAATCAGTGGCTTAGGTTGGGGCCTATTGCCCATTTCTGCAGCTCAATACAGGTTTTCTTTCTGGTTGAGTTGGCATGGGTTTTGTACATGCTGTCAACTACATGACAGAATGCATGAAATTCAGTGTGTGTGTGGGGGGGCATGGATGAGGAAGAGGCTTACATTTGATTAAGATCTATTATATGAAATGAATGGGAACTCAATAGAACATCAAAATATATAGTTAAAGTGAAAAGCAAAATGACAAATTCTCAGTACCAGAGAAACCCATGCATGTGTGTTTCTCATAATCCCTTAGGCTTAATCTTCATTGAAATGGGATGAAGTATTGTTGAGCTCCCCGGGACAAGTGCTCTTTGCTATGAGACAAGTGCTTTTATAAAGGATTTGAGAATTGCTTTAGAAATGGAAAACCCCAATTTCTACTGCAGAGCACAGTCCCTCGCAACACATCCAGCCCCTGTTCTGTCTGAAGCCAGGGTTTACACTCTGCATCTCTCCGCTTGTCTATCCATGCCTGTTGTCCAGCACCATAAGCTCTGTGAGCTATGTACACTTATTGCAAAGTGGGGTCATGATACCAGCTGCATATTAAGGCTTCTGAGAAAATAGTGCCTAACAATTTGTAATAAATATTAGCTTTTGGAATAACAAATGTTTGGGGGCTGGAGAGATAGCCCAGTGGTTAGAGCACTGGCTGCTTTTTGTGGAGGACCCAAGTTTAGTTCCTAGAACTCACAGGCAGATAAGAACCATGCTTAGCTTCAGTTCTAGGGGATCCAACACCTTCTTCTGAACTCCAGGGGCAATGCACAACATGAGTGCACTTACATACATGCAGGCAGGCAATACACTCATACACATAAAATAAAAAATAAATAAAATATTAAAAATTATAATCTACAAGTATAAACAAAGGAAATATTGTGTTTTCTAACTCTGACCCTTTAAAATCTGAAAGACAGAAAGTGGTCATTTGCACTGAGGCCAGTGATTTCAGATATGTTAGAGATGAAGCAATGATCAGAAGGAATAAATTTTTTCAATAAAAGATAGTAGTAAGTAATGAATACAAGCATCCTTCATGTAAAACCAATTTGCAAGTAGCTATGCCAAACTTAGACAGCCCAAGGCCCCCATTGTCCAGCTGGAGGAGCTAATATGTACTATCATGTTGATCAAATAAGAGTCCAGTCTATACTGCTGTAGTTTCACAATTCACCCCAATTGCAGCCCTTACATTCTACCATGCCCCCTCTTCTGCAGATTGTTCCCTAGGCTTTAGAAAAGGGACACAAGTGGGCAAGAAGCAAAGCAGTCTACTTTCTCTGGAGATGTGGTTTTGGACTCTGATCCAGGAATAACCTTTTATTCCTACTGAGGAAGCACAAGCAATTAGATATACAGGCATTTAAACAGTACTAATTATTATGGTAGGTTACGTTGGTATAGACACAGATGTTTGTATGCTAATCCATGGACTATAGCTTTTCTGTAAAGGCTGACAAGGTCTTACTGTGGCTTGTAACATCTCCTCACCACTAGAGGACTTAAGCTTGTGGCATCAGCTGTGAATTATTCCTACAAGGGGAGAGCTAATAGCCAATTAGATTTGGGTTATACAGACATTTGGCTGCAACTGCTGCACAGTATTTCCAGGCAGGTGAGGTGTAGCTGATGCTGAGGGAGGAGTCTTGCTTGACTGAAGGAGAACAATATTTGCTTTGTTGATTTAGTGGCCTTTGGTAACACTCTCTGGCATTCCAGAGGCCAACTGTATACTTGCAAGTGTGGTCTCGATATATCATACACATGTTTACAACAGGACTTCAACAGCAGGGCCTTACCACCTCTCTTCTTGCAGGTATCTCAGTTTGCTGGCAAAAAGCCTTTATCTTTTTAGGGGCTGGGATCCCCTAGCCAATGTCTCCTTGGTTGAATAATCCATTTCTGATAACAGAGCTCTCCTGTATTAATATGATTTGCTTAATTACCCAGCTTATATAGATTTTAGTATTATATTTGGCTCTGAATATGGAATTATCCTTTCACAGTTCTTATGACTATCAGTCAATTATAGAAGGCAACTATATTGCTTTTATAAGAAAATACCTCTATAATAGTTGGCTCTAGTTTACAGTTAGGGAATGAATTCATTACCATCATGTTTTTCTTTGTTCTATGAAAAGGAGGTAAGGGTGTCTCTCATATTAAAACTTTGAGGCACCTGAAAGGTAAAGTTCATTAGGGTACATTATAAATAATTGTTACAATTAGGATCCACAGAGATGTTTGATGTCTGTAGCAGTCTGAGGCTTTTCTTCCTTTTAATGTTTAGCTGGGCCAACTTTTCTGCATTAAGCTGTTTATCATTGACTTTGGTAAGCCAACTTAATTCCTTTAGTTAAAATATCCTACAGTTAGAAGAAAATGTTACAAGTTGATACTGTACAACACAAATATTGTAGAGAATGTTTGTATCCATTAAACCCAAAATTGTTGTTGCACAAATTATAAGTGAAGCAGATGTGGACTACAATTTATATATCTAATTAGGTTAAATGTATTAACTTCTTTATTAAAACCTTTTAACCAATGTTGTTTAGCATAGACATTTTTATTTTACTAATTCCTAGAACAGCATATAATATGTAGACAAAGTTTGGGCAAATTTGGATACCTGTTAAACTCACATCAATCAACTGTACATTAATCTAATGTAAACCTATGCCCCCTCCCATTCCTCCCACCCCACCAGATTCACCATTTGTCAGTTCTTTGTTGCAATCTTTTCTGTTGTTGTTGTTGTTGTTGTTGTTCTTTCCAATATGCATCACTCCCCACAAAGAATATTTACAACTGGGTTATTGGCACTAACATCCATGGATGAGGGATACCATTCGTTGTTTGTTTTTCTGGGACTGTGTTACTTCACTTAAGATAATTTCTTCCAGTTCCATCCATTTATCTACAAATTTCACGATGTCTTCTTTCTTTACCACTGCATAGAACTCCATTGCATAGATGTACAACATTTTCTTTATCCACTCTTGAGTTGAGGGGCATTTCAGTTAGTTCTAGCTCTTCCTTGTTGTGAAGAGAGCTTCAATGAACATGGATGCACATGTATCTCTGTGGTAGGAAGAGTCTGATAGATATATTCCCAGAAGTGGTATAGCTGGATCAGGTGATAGGCTCATTTTGAGTCTTTTAAGTGTTCTCCATACTGCTTTCCATAGTGGTTGTCCAAGTTTGCATTCTCACCAGCAGTGGATGAGTGTTCACCTTTTCCCACACCCTCTCTAGCATTTAGCATCATTTGTTTCCTTGATCCTTGCCAGCCTTATCAGAGTGAGATGGTATCTTAAAGTGTTTTTAATTTGCATTTCCTTAATTATTAGTGATGATGAAGACTTTTTAAGATGTTTCTCAGCCATCTCTATTTCCTCACTTGTGAAGTCTCTGCTCAGTTCTTTACTCCATCTTTTGAGTGAATCATTTGTTTTCCTCTTTGTTTTTTGAACAGTTTATATATTCTGGAAGTTATTGCTCTGTCAGATGTATCAGTAGTGAAGGTTTCCTCCCACTCTGTGGGTTTTCTCTTCACTTCCCTGACTGTTTCTTTTATTGTACAGAAACTTTTGAGTTTAATAAGGTCCCACTTGTCAATTTTTGACCTTATTTCCTGAGCAGTTGCTGTCTGATTTAGAAAGTCTTTTCCTACACCTATGTCTTGTAAGTTGCTGCCAACCTTTTCTTCTATCACCTTTAGAGTTTGGGATTTCACATTGAGGTCTTTGATACATTGGAGTTGATTTTTGTACAGGGTGAGAGGTAAGGTTTTAATTTTATTTTTCTACAAGTGGTGATCCAGTTTTGCCAACACCATTTGCTGAAGATGATGTCTTTCTTCCATTGAGTCTTTTTGGCTCCCTTGTCAAATATGACATGACTAAAATTGTATGTGCTCACGTTTGGATCTTCAGTTTTGTTCCATTGGTCAACAGGTCTGTTTTTGTGCCAGTACCAGGCTGTTATGACTATAGCCCTGTAGTATAGTTTAATGCCTGGTATAGAGATCCCCCCTGTATTGCTCATTTCACTCAGGGTTGCTTTGGCTATTTGGGGTCTTTTGTTGTTCCATATGAATTTAAAAATTATTTTTCCAAGCCTGTGAAGAATGTCCTTCAGATTTTAATTGGGATTGTGTTGGATCCGTATATCAATTTGGGTAAAATGGACATTTTTGCTATGTTAATTTTTCCAATCCATGAGCATGGGAGGTCTTTCAATCTTCTGATGTCTTCTTCAATCTCCTTCTTTAGGAGCTTATAATTTTTGTTATAGAGATCTTTGGCAGTTTTGGTTAGGTTTATTCCTAGGTATTTTATTGATTTGAGGCTATTGTGAGTGGGAAGGACTCATTGTATTCCTTCTTCAGGTGCTTGTTGTTGGTGTAAAGAAAGGCTACTGATTTTTTTAGGTTAATTTTGTAACCCGCTACTTTACTGAAACTTTTAATCATTTCTAGGAGTTTTCTTATGGAGTTTTTAGCATCCCTTAGGTAAATTATCATACTGTCTTCAAAAAGGGATAGTTTTACTTCCTATTTTCCAATTAGTATTCCTTTAATTGCCTTTTCTCGCCTTATTGCCCTAGCCAGTCTTTCAAGCACTATATTGAAGAGGAGTGGTGACAAGGGGCAGCCTTGTCAGGTTCCTACCTTTATGGGGAACTCTTCTAACTTTTCTCCATTTAGGATGATGCTGGTTGTGGGTTTCTTATATATGGCTTTGATTATGTTGAGGAATGACCCTTCCAGGCCAATTCGGTCTAAGACTTTAATCATGAAGGGATGCTGGGTTTTGTCAAAGGCCTTTTCTGCATTGATTGAGATGATCGTATGGTTTTTATCCTTCACTCCATTTATGTGATTTATGCTATTTACTGATTTTCATATGTTGAACTATTCCTGCATCTCTGGTATGAATCCAACTTGATCACAGTGAATGATCTTTTTGATGTGGGTCTGTATACGGATTGTATTTTGCTAAGAATTTTGCATCTGAGTTCATTAATGAGATGGGTCTGTAGTTCTCTTTTTTGGTTGCATCCTTACCTGGTTTTAGTATTAGAGTGATGATGCCTTCATAGAAGGAATTTGGGAGATTTCCCTCTGCTTGTATCCTTCTGAACAGGTTTAGTAATAATGTTTGTAAGTCCTCTTTAAATGTTTTATAGAGTTCTTCTGTGAAACCATCTTGACCTGGGCTTTTTTTAGTTGGGAGGTCTCTTATTACATTTTCAATTTGTTCATATGTTATGGGTCTGTTTAAGCTGTCAGTCTCCTCTTGGTTTAGCTTTGGTGATTCCCTGGATTGCAAATATTCATCCATTTCTCTTATATTTTCAAATTTAGTAGAGTATAGGTTTTTGAAGTATTCCTGTATGATTGTCTGGATTTTTTCACTGTCTGTAGTGATATTTCTGTTTCATCATGACTTCTATTGATTTGGAGCTGCTCTTTCTTTCTTTTGGTTAACTGGGATAGGGGTCTGTCTCTATTGTTTATTCTCTCAAAGAACCAACTTTTGGGTTTGTTGATTTTTTTGTGTGTTGTTTTCTTTGTTTCCATTTTATTGATTTCTGCTCTGATTTTTGTTATTTCTTCCTGCCTGCTGAGTTTAGGGTTTATTTGTTGTTGTCTTTGCAGTGTTTTTAGCTGCAGTGTTAGTTAATTTATCTGTGCTCTTTCGGTTTATTTAATATAGGTACCCAGGGCTATAAACTTCCCTCTTAGGACTGCTTTTAAAGTGTCCCATAGGTTTTGTTGTGTTGTATTTTTGTTGTCATTTAGTTCCAGGAATGTTTTTATTTATTTATTTCCTCCTTGACCCATTCATTATTCTGGAGTGTGTTGTTTAGTCTCCTTGTGTCCACGTAGGTAGCAGGGCTATCCTGGTGTTGATATTGAGCTTTATTGCCCTATGGTCTGATAGAATGTATGAAGTTATTTCAATTTTTTTTTATTTGTTGAGGTTTTTTCTGTATCCAAGTATGTGGTCAATTTTGAAGAATGTTCCGTGGGGTGCTGAGTAGAAAGTATATTCTCTGGTGGTTGGGTGGAATACTCAGAATATGTATGTGAGGTCCATTTCCCTAATTGTATTGTTCAGTTCAGATGTCTCTCTGTTTACATTTTGTCTGGTTGATCTGTCCAAAGGTCTTAGTCGGGTATTGAAGTCCCCTACTATGAGTGTGTTGGGGTTCATCTGTGCCTTGATGTCCTATAGAGTTATATATACAAAGGTTGGTGCACCGGAGTTTGGTATATATAATGATTGTGAAGTCCTCATGGTTATTTTTCCCTTTGATAAGGATATAATGGCCCTCCTTGTCTCTTCTAATTGCCTCTACTTTGAAGTCTATTTTGTCTGATATAAGGGTAGCAACTCCTGCTTTCTTTTTTAGTACCATTTGCTTGGAATATTTTTTTCTATCCTTTCACTTTAAGTTGATGCTTATCCTTAAGGGTGAGATGGGTTTCTTGTAGACAGCATATCAGTGGGTTCTGTTTCCTAATCCATTCTCCCAGTCTATGTATTTTCATTGTGGAGTTCAGCCCATTGAAATTTAAGGTTATAATTGAGAGGTATATGTTGCTTCCTTTCATCTTATTATACATTTGCAATTTTTGTGTAGGTTTCTACCTCTGCATTTCTGTTTTTATTAAATTTTTTTTCTTTCAAGGTGCCTGGGGATAGTTGGTCCTTTCCTCTGTCCTTTGAATTGTTTCAAACATTCTCTGAAGGATTGGTTTTCCAAACATGTATTCTTTCATCTTGTTTATATCATGGAAGATTTTTCCTCTTTCCTTCAACTAGAATCAATATTTTTGCTGGGTGTAGTAACCTGGGTTGGCATCCATAGTCCTTTAGCATTGGGAATGATTTGGTCCACGTTCTTCTTGCTTTCATGCTTTGTGCTGAAATGTCAGCTGTAATTCCGATAGGTTTTTCCCTTGTATGTGACTTCTTGTTTTTCTCTTGTGGCTTTCAGAATTTTGTCTTTATTTTGGGTATCTAGCATTTTAACTATTTTTTAAATTTTTTTTATTTAATTTTATTTATTTCTGTATGTGTGTGAATGTACTCTCTGCATGCAGGTTTGTACACTTGTGTCGGGCAATGCCACGGAGGTCAGAAGAGGGTCTCTGATTCCCCTGGAACTGGAGTTCTCCTGGAATTGGAGTTTCAGACAGTTTTAGGCCGCCATGTGGGTGCTGGGGATTAAACCCTGGTCCTCTGTAAGAGCGGTCAGCACTCTTAACTGCTAGGCCATCTCTCCAGCCCCGCATTTTAACAATTATATGGTGAAGGGAGTTTCTTTTCTGGTCTAGTCTATTTGGTGTTCTACTTGTTTCTTGTATTTGCATGGGTTTGTCTTTTTTTTAGTTTGGGGACTTTTCCTCTATTATTTTGTTGACAATCTGGTCAATATCATTTTCTTAGGATACTTCTCCTTCCTCTATCCCTATGATGTGGAGGTTTGATCTTTTCATAGTGTCCCATATTTCTTGGTTGTTCCACTCTTGTGTAGTCTTAAATTTTTCATACTCTTTACTTGAGCTTTTTAGTCGTTCTGTGTTGTCTTCTAGGTCTAATATTCTTTTTTCTGCTTCTTCCATTCTGCTTCTGAGGCTTTATCCCATTCTTTCCTCTTGATTGGATAACTGTTCGATTTCCTTTATTTTTGTTTTTCTTCCTGTGTTTTCCTTTCTATTTCCATTTCATTTTGGAGCTTCTCAAATTTTTCTTGTAGCTCATTGGTTTCCTTTTACATTTCAGTGTGGGATCTTTTCAGTGTTTCTACTTCCTTCCAGAGTTTTTCATTTTGCCCCTCTAGCTCTTTTCAGAATCTGTCATTTTCTCCTTTTAGTTCTTTCTAATTTGTCCTTGTCTTCCTCTAGGTACTTTTTGAGTTTTTCATTCTCTCCCCTTAGTTTTATGATTTCTTTGAATATATCTGTGATTGTTATTTTGGGATCTGTGTCCTGTGTTTCCTCTGTGGAGATCCCATTGTAGGGTTCCTCCACTGGCTCCGTAGAATTTGGTGTGGAGTTGTTCTGTGCTTTCCCCATATTGTTCTTTTGTTGTGCTCTCTGCATGCGGTTACCTTTTGCCTGTATTCTGATGCGAATTTTGAATGCGTCTTCACTTGTTGAAGGGTTGCTTTCCTTGATTCCTTCGGGTGTCTTTGTTATATTCTCCTTATGAATGGAGTGTTGACTTGTCTAGGTTCTAGGGGGTTCCAGTTGGCACGGGGGGGGGGTGTTGCTGGCTTAGCCTGCATGCCGGTACCCTCTGTGTTCGAGCCTCAGCTCCTAGCTCTCAAGGCCTTCTGGGATACCTTTCCCAGTCCACAGGACCCACTGGTCCACTCAGATTCCACCCCTTGTGTACCTGGCAGGCCTAGCTTCTTCCCACAATTCCCTACCAGAAGTGGCACAGTCCCTACAGCTCAGATCGTCTGGGCCCAGCCGCTGCTGTGTGCCCGGCTGCTGTGTGCCAGGTGGGCCTAGCTTCTCCTTCCCACAATCCCCTACCAGACTTTGCACAGTCGCTGCAGCTCAGCTGGTCTGGGCCCAGCCACTGCTGTGTGCCTGCTGTGTGCCCAGTGGGCCTAGCTTCTCCTTTCCACAATCCCCTACCAGATGTGGTGCAGTCCCTGCAGCTCAACTGGTCTGGGCCTGGCTGCTGGAATAAATTTTTAAACAGATGTCTATTGATAGTGGAAAAATCTCCATGCTGCTAGTGAAGCACTTGCCTAAATGTAGCCAATTATTGCTTTGAATGCAGCCATTCCAGTCAAATGATTCATAATGTTAAATCCAGATATCTTTCTCTACATAAAGAAAATACATGGGAATGTGGACTCCATCTTAAAACGTTGTCATATTTGTAGTAGGCAGGAATGCTCACCACAGTCCTAAGACCTCATTTGATGTATGGGCAGCAAGAAGCCCCAGGATCCCATTGTTCATAAAGGAACATGCACATCTTATTTTTTCAGTAGAAAAGAAAAATAAAAGAATATGAAGATTCTTGAAGGAATAAATGAGTGTGTTCCTTCTATTTAACTAGCACTAATAGTAAAAAAAGAAGCCAAGATAACTCAAATGGTCTCTCTTTCTTCTTAGATGGCTAGGAATTCCTGACAGGGCAGCTTTAAATAAACACAGACCCAAGGTGAAGCTGCTCAGTGCTAGAGCACTTGCTTAGCCTGTGCAGTGGAATACATTTCCTATGAATAAGCATTATTGTGTTATGCCCAAATAATATCTTTAACATAAAAATCAAGAATCCAGATTTTTTGTGTAGCCTAGTATTTCAAGATATTTCTAGAAGCCTAAATTCTTCAGTTATGATATCTCCACAACTTTATTCATCCAGCCCATACATATTAGACACTTTGTGTCCAGTGCTGAGACTCAAAACTCAGACTAGCACTGTAGCACAGAGCTATATATCAGCAGAAGTCCATATCATTAGTATTCAAATATACATAAATATATGCCATGTAGAGGGTCAGCACCCTGAGGCCCCAATGCATTGAGTCTGTGACCATAATCAGGCTTAATTAATAACTGGTCTTACCATTCTTCTTCTGTAAAGCAAGGGGTAGGAACATGGCCTTATTAGGAACAAGTATGAGATAATTTTGGAAAATTCATATATGACTCAATACATATGTCTTTAAAATTTGCTTCAATACAGCATTGAGTTTAAATTTCTTAATAAATTCAACATCTACAAAAACACATTATTTCTAATACTAGTCTTAAACTTCCCTATAACATATGTTAGTAGACCATAAAACAAATATAGTCAATGGTTGTAGTGTTCCTTTATTATATTTTTGCTTCTACCAAATTATGTCACTTAACTAGAATTAGATAATGACACTGAAAGTCCATTGTACCTACTGAGGTTTTCATATGATTTACTGATCTCCACACTAGAATGAGTGTTCTGGTTTCTTGTCCATTGCTGTGACGAAACACTCTGACTGACACCAAATTGGGGAGGAAAGACTTTATTCAGCTCACATCTCCTGGGTCACAGTTCATCACTCAGGGAGCCCAAGGCAGGAACTCAGGGCAGGAACCTGGAGGCAGGAGCTGAAGCACAGGCCATGGAGGAATGCTGTTTACTGACCCATGCCCAACCTACCCTCTTATATGGTATACAAGAACCTGCCCAGGGTGGCACCACTCATAGTGGGCTAGGTGCTCCCACATTACTCAACAATCAAGACAATACTCCACAGATGTGGCCACAGGCCAGTCCAATGGAGCCAATTCCCCAATTGTGGCTCCCGCAACTCAGGTGTGTCCAGTTGACACTAAAGCTATCCAGCACAATGAGTGTATTGTATTAATCATAAATCAGTATACTTCATATCCCAAAGGAATTCTCTCCCTTTCAAACAATTCTGTCCTTAACAGTTTTTCATGTGACTCTTACTTCTTTTCAGGTTTTTATCACAAGTGGACATCAACTTCATCAATTTCTTTCTCTTTGTCTATAGAACATATCTTGCGTCAGCTTTCATTATGACAATTTGGCATATAACATTATATACAGGAAATAAATCCCCTTGGATATGTTGTGTAACTCTTTTAGTATTATGCTGGGTTAAATTTCTTAGTATTTTGTTAGGATTTTTACATTTATATTCTCTAAAGATATGCCAAAATAAATCTGTTTTGACTCTTTATTTTCAAATATTTTGATATTGCTGATCAAATTTGTCAAATTTTTATTATTTTTGATAAAATTTGTATATTGAAGTAGATAAAGTGTTCACTTCACAATCTTTACCTAGAATTCCTAAATTTCGAGTTCTAAAGTCTCAATGTAGCATGAATCTCAGGTTTAAAAGAGTCTTGAAGCATTAGAAAAGTTCCACTTTACAGTTTTTAGAGCCAGGTTCTGTTTCTTGCATAACCTTTCAATGACTTCTTAGCTACTGAAAAATTTTAAACTTATTATTTTTACTTTATTTATTTAATGCCCACATGTCTGCAAGTATACTCATGTCATGCAGTGTCCAAAGGTATCAGAAGAAGGTATTGGATCTCCAGGAACTGTAATTCTGAATGGCTGTCAGCTGCCACGTGGCTGCTGGGAACTAATCCTGGGGCCTCTGCAAGAGTAGCCAGTGCTCCTCACTACTGAGCCATCTCTCCAGCCTCTTCTTAGCTACTTTTCATCTCCACCTGACATTTGTAAATGATTACCATTTTCAGAATGAAAGCTATCTCTCAGAAATACTATCGTGGGTAATTATACTTTTATGTATGACATAATAAAAACTTTTAATTTTTTGATAGTAGTCAAGGTATCCACTACAATGTATGCTTGCCAACAACTTACTGTTCCCACCATGTGTTAACATTTCTCAACCGTCTCAGATTCTAGATGTTATTTTTTTTTTCCCAAAGAGAACCTTTACTGATAGTTTCCCACTTTCTGTTTGCTGGCAGCTATAAAATACAAACCACATGTCAAGATCAATATTTGAAACTCACATCAAAGCTCTGGAGTTCTTTTTATAATTGGTGGTTTTATTATATGCATATTTACTACTGTGATGTCTGGTCGCATTGACCCTGAGCTCTGTGAAAAATCATTTTTCTATTTTTTGTCACATCTATTCTTTCATTCATTTGAATAGCATTCCTCCTTTAGTTGTTATCCAAGTCACTGCATTGTGAATGTCTTAGATATGATTTGGAAATCCCATAGAAAAATGTGTATCTGAGGATCAATAGCAGAATGTTTTCTCAAATGGTATGTAATTACTAGCTTGAAACAGCATGTCTGTTGACACCTCTTTTCTCTCTCTCAGCCAGAATCTTGTGCTGACAGCCTAGCCTTGAATGAGGCATCCTTTGTGTCAGAGAAGCCCGGACCTTTGATAGACAAGGCTTCAGTGAGGCCTTGAGAAAGAAGTCGCCCTCAGGGGGCTTGAGGTCTGCTGCAGTCAAGGCTCCAGGCTGAGCTCTAGTCTGAAATACATGTCACAAACAATGACAGGTACCTTCTCTGAAGCATCATCACCAGGCACTCAAATCCTTCTGTACTTACATGTGTGGTCTGGGCATTTAGCTTCACAGAGACCGGAATGGCTCACAAATGTCTTGTCAAATTTTATTAGAAATATGGGGTGTTAAAAATATGCTTAGCATTGCTCTAGAAGGCCAAAACAAAAATCAGGGAAGGCATGCCATTCACTGAGAGAAGGTGCATTCTGACATTCAGGCAATTACAGTTGATCTGTGGATAATGCCATTGCTAATAAAATAGTGGGGCCATACTGTGAAAATGTAAAATCTAAGTGAGAGATCAGCTTCTAATAGGCTTATAAAATGTTCCAGCCATTATTTTCTAAACATAGACATAATCATGCTTTCTAACAGACAATCTGATCCCTCACAGGGCTGCAATATCTCCAGGAACCAGCAGTCCAGATTCTGTTCCACCTGCTACTATGACACCAGTACCTATCTTTCAATTGATTCTTGAGCATCCATGAAAATTTTGTTCATTGTTGAGAAAATGAGAAAAGGGGCTGCAGATAGACCTTTTCAAAATCTGAAAGTCTGAAATCTCTTTTGCTGTACAATAGAGGATGGAGTATGAAAGTTCTCCAATAGGCAGAGCTTTGGGCTAGATGGAGAGACCAAGATTGAAGGTTTAAGTGAAACGGCTTAACATCTTCCCTTTGAGTTAGTTACCAGAGGCTGGTAAGTGAGAGCAGAAGCATGGCACCCTGGGTCTGAATGTTGAGAACTACACATAGCCATAATGAAGTATACTCCTTCCCACCAAATTTTTAGATTCTCCTCATATTGAGGAACTACGCATGGGTGGCAATGGATACTGGGTATCCATCACATAGCCCTTTCTGAGAGCAGTGCTGATAGCCACTCTCAAGGTAGGTTCCTCAAACACTTCAAGTCTTGTACAGGATGATCCATTGGTTCTTTGATGATGCTGCATGTGGTGGCTTACCTTTCTGGCCTGCAAGGCCTTCATATATATTCTGATTTAGCAATACAAAGTCCTATGTAATATCATGCAGAACATGGAATGGCTAATGACAGAGGATGATGCAACCCAAATTTTGATACCCTGTTGTCCTTCCATATACCAAAAGGCAGACTCCGAGCAGTTTGATTGGTAGGACAGATAAAAAGACATGGGGCTGTACCCTCAGTGAGATAACAGCACCATTAAAGCCAAGGAACTTGGCAACGGAGATGTTGCTTAGTGGGTAGAGATATTGATTCCCAGCATTGCATACAGCATGCATTGGGAAACAATCTGCAATCCCAGCACCAGGGTGGAGGAAGCAGGGGGATTGTGAGTTCAAGGTCAACATCTGCTTCATAGCAATTTTGAGGCCAGCCTGGCCTACATGAATCCTTGTCTCAAACAGCAAGAACAACAAAACAGACAATAATGGTGTGTTTCCATGGTGTAAATAAACCTCTTGTTTAATAATAATGCAGTGGTAACAAATCATTTGTGGGATGGGGTTGTAGCTCATTCGCAAAGTGCAGTTTGCATTTACAAAGATGCTGGTGTGATCCTCTAAATTGCAAAGAAGAGGAAATTACTTTGGACAATGGTGGTCTCTGAGATTAAAATGAGATCATCTGTATTTTGAAATTTTTCATTGTTCTGGAACTAGAATTCTAAAACTTACATATAAAATTCTATTATCCTTTAAAACCAATGCATCATTTATGGTGCATTTTATTTTATTTGGTAGCTATACATGAGCCTGTGTGTCTCTCTTTATGTGTCTGTGACTATGTGTGTGTGTGTGTGTTTGTTTGTCTGTCTGTTTTTGTTTGTGTGTGTTTGTTTGTGTGTTTTTTTTTGTGTTTTTGTGTGTTTTTGTGTGTTTTTGTGTTTTTGTTTTTGTGTTTTTGTGTTTGTGTGTTTGTTTGTTTTTTTTTTTGTGTGTGTTTGTCTGAGTGTATGTTTGTGTGTGCGTGTGTGTGTGTAAGCTAGGGAGCCCTAGGGCTCTTCCCTTCTCAGCTTCCCTAACTCTTTGATGACATACCACCTTTCCTGGATTTTTTTATGTGTGTGGATGGGATCCAAACTCACGTTCTAATTCCTCTGAAGCAAGCACTTTGCTGACTGAACTATCTTTCCATGCCTTGTTGTACATTTTTTAAGTAAGGAATTTAGATAATTGTAGGTTTTCTATGTCCACAGTGAACTACCTATAAATAATTTATAGACAGTAACAACTCCATCAATAAATAGTTTTAAAGATTTCCATAGGAAACAAATTTATTAAACCACAATGAACAAGGCCCAAATTCAGAACAGAGATAAAAGGAGTAAAATTTCATAATATACCAAGTTCAAGCCAAAGAAAACTGTTACCATATAATACTAAAGTCTCCTTAAGCTATGCATTTAAGCAAAATATATTAATACAGGAGAGCTCTGATATCAGCAATGGATTATTCTACCAAGGACATGTTGGTCAGGGGATCCAAGCCCCCCCCCCAAAAAAAGGTAAAGGCTTCTTGCCTGTAAACTGGGATACCTGCAAGAAGAGAGGCAATAAGGCCCTGCTGTCAAAGACCTGATGTAAGTAAGCATGGGAAAGATTTATTGAGACCGCATTTGCAAGTGTACAATTGGTCTCTGGAATACCAGAGAGTTATCAAAGGCCACTAAACCAATAAAGCAAATATAGGTCTCCTCGAGTCAAGCAAGACTCCTCCGTCAGCACCAGCTACACACCTGCCTGGAAATACTGTACAGCAGTGGCAGCCATATGCCTGTATATATCCCAAATGGAATTGGCTATTAGCTCTCACCTTGGAGGAATAACCCATGGCTGATGCCACAAGCTTACATCTTCTAGTGGTTAGGAGATGTTATAAGCCACAGTAAGACCCTGTCATATTTTACAGAAAAAAGCGTAATTCATGGATTAACATACCATCCAAACATCTGTGTCTATACCAAAGTAACCTACCACAACAATTAGTGTTGTTTAAATACCTATATATCTAATTGCTTGTCCTTCATTAGTAGGATTGAAAGGTTATTCCTGGACAAACTGTCAGCCCATGAGAGGAAACAGCCAGAATTTACCAGAGTCCAAAACAACAGCTCCAGAGAAAGTAGACTGTTTTGCTTCTCATCCACCTGTGCCCCTTTTCAAAGACTAGGGAGCAATCTGAGGAAGAGGGGGCATGGTAGAATGTAAGGGCTGCGATTGGGGTGAATGGTGAAACTACAGCAATATAGTCTGGATGCTTATTCGATCAACTTGACTGAACATACAAGCCCCCCAGCTGGATGGTGGGACCCTTGGGCTGTGTGGGCTTGGGCACAACTGCTTGCAAATTTGTTTTACATGAAGGATGCTTGTACTCATAAATTATTATATAGTGTTAAAAATGAAAAAAAAGAAGTAATATAAAAAAACCAAAAAAACAAAAACAAAAACAAACAAACAAACAAAAAAGAAAACTGTTACCTATAAGGATAACAATTTATATTGGTAAAAGCCAACCAGTTATGTGCTAAATGGAATGAGAAGTTTTGCTAAGACAGTGGAATTCTATAAGATCGTTTGCAATCTAGAGAAAATTACCCTATCATCATTAATTTTTTAACTTGGTAAGAATAGTCTCCAGTCAATATCCACATTATTGTTTGGGACAATTGGGTCCTTCAAATACTTATTTTATATCGACCTCTTTTCAAGGAACTCTTCCAATTTTAATTACAACAGCTGCTTTTTAATCAGATAAGCAGAGTGTGAATTTAATAGTAAGACTTAAGCTACAGTCATGCTCAAATTAAAAAGTCGAATTAGATTCAACTCTCTGATATTTCTGGCCACTTTGCAAAACTAAGATCTCCTGATGTGGAGTTTTGTGCCCATCAGAGCACTGCATGAATTTGAGAAACAAAACTCAGATATAAAACACAGGATTATATGGAAAAACATTTTTTAAATACTTGAGACTATTTTTATATAATCTGGGTTCTAACTTGATTTATTAATAAAGATGATGAGTGATAATATAAAGAAATATTTTATGATGTGGGCAAAGAATTTTTTAAGCAAAGTTATTTGAGCTGATTGTAATTATAGATTACTGTACTCTAAGAATCCTTACTTGTACTGAAAAGTAAACTTCTCTGCCTTGAAATAAATGAAGTGATATAGAATGAGGATTAAATATCCTAACCTGATTTTTATCAAATTGTATTTATTGTAGGGACAGCCTGTCCTCTAGAATAACTGATATTTTAATTACATAAGATATTAGATGGGCCCTGAAAATTCTTAAATGTATGAAAAGTTGTTAATTAATTAATTAAATTCCAGTTGGGAAGATTTTGAAGGGTTTTAATGGGGAAAGGGGTATGAAGGTAATTAAGATGGATTGAGATGTTCTGTGTGAAATATACAAAAATTTAATGAGCAGATATTCTTTATATGCACTTGGGTAAGTGAATGGAATTTTGAGAGTGACATTTTTTTTTTCTTTTAATTTTGTAAAAGATGTATAAAAATGTTTGCAAGCTTGAAAGTTTTCTCAGTTTGAGGGGTAAAGTATACAACTTGAGTGTTATGCTTCAATGTGCGTGAGGCCACAGGTACAAATCTCAGTGCCACAAATAAAAAGGGTAGTGTAAGAAAAACCAATGCACAGGAAGTGTGAGCACCATTTTCCACCTGAACAAATCAGGCAAGTCATTCCATCCTTCTAAATGGTCATGTCTTCCACTTCCTTGAACCTGGAACAAAATGAATTTTTTAAAGGGAGGAGGTATCAACTCCTGAGAGGAGTAATTTTCAAATATTAAAGACAGTGGTGAAAACATCAACACAAAATTCTGCCTGTACAAAAACAAAAGGTAACTCATATTCTCCAAACTTCCATGTCTACTTTGTATTTCTTTATGGATTTTACTGTGTTTTATCAAACGTGTATTGAAATTGGTTTCATAACAGTGCCCTTACAACATCCTGTCACCTGACCTTGAATTATTCTTGGCTAATTTACATTATTAGTATATTTGAAAATCCCTATTATGTCACTCAATGCCAGAATCCTTGAATTTATGCCAGAAAAGTCTTAGTAGTGAAACATACATATTAATATTTCTCCTCCAGTGGAAATGCCTATGCAGAAAACCTTTGAAGTATAGGAAATTATTCTTTTACAGTCCAATTCATGCTCACTCAATTGTTCCTTTATGAAGAATATATTATAAAAATATTTCTAACCCACCTCAGACAGGCTGGTCTTGACGTTTTTCCTATAGGGCTGTGCATTAGTCACTTTTACATTGCTGTGAAAAACACCATGACCATGGCAACTTATAGAAGGAAGAGTTAATTTGAGTTATGGTTCCAGAGGGGTCAGAGTCCATCATGATGTTTAGGCATGGCTAGAGGAAGCACACCAGAAAGCTGTGAGCTCCTATATTCAAGGAGACACAGAAGAGAGAGAGAGAGAGANTTTGAAAGGCTGTTTTTATTGCTATGTGTTTTAAAGATTAAAAATAAATGTAAAAATGAGAATAATTGCTTGAATGTTGCGTCCAGATTCTATGTTTTATTTCTCAGCGATGTTTTGAGAATTACTCTGGTAAAAGCTGCATTTTATTCACAGGGTCCTAATAACTAAAAATGTTATTTTTTGCAAGATGAAAAGAAAAGCACTAGGAAAATAGAGGTGAGCACTGGACCCATGCCTTTACTTTATGTGCTTCATGTCACTTTATGGAGCTACAATTACAGAAGTAGAGAATATAAAAAATCAGATATATTCAAAACAAAGTTAGGAATCTCACTTCACATATTCATTTTGTAACTGGAACCCTTTTCTAAGCATCCTTCCATTTTCTCATTTCTTTGAATTATGTGTGACTTTGCCTTTGCAGTGGCCCTGAAAGTTATTTCTCTAAAAATCTGTATTCAAGATGAAAATAGAACCAGTTTGTGTCTCATTCCCCTAGGTGGGAAAACACCTAGGAAATGTTTAAAGATTGATGGCAAGATGGAGGAAATGCATTTTATTTTCTGTATCACTCCCTTCAATTTTCAAAACCCAAAACATGAAACTGCCCCTGTCAGCGGTAATCAGGAATCCTGTCTTATTTCTGTGTTATGGAGAAGTTGGGATCACAGATCCATCAGGGTCAGGCATGGGTCGGGGAGAAAGGACTGATTTGTGATTAACAAATACATTTCCACGGGCTGCTGCTGACAGCCTACAGAGTAATTCTCCATCCCAGATCCCAGTGCTTGCTTCCCTTCTTCTTAATTAGTTTGTTAATGAGATAATGTTTGTAGTGGACTGTGAAATTAAAATAACATGTTGTCTACTGTGGCAGCTCCATATTCACAGGGCAGACGAGCCTGTCACCCTCCCTGAGATTTTCTTTTTCCCCCCATGTAAAACAGAATAAAAAACAAAAAAGTTCCAAAGAGGCACAGGTGTCTAGTGAGTGAATAAATACACACTCCCAGCCTGTGGAACAATTAAATAATCTCAAACAAATCGGATCAGAGGTTGATGTAGACACCTAGGGGTAAGGGTAAGCAGACACAGTAAGCCTTCAAGGAGGCTCTGCCTGAGGAGCCTGGCTCGGGGCACTGGGGTCCAATGTCCATCCTTTGATGACCAAAGTTCTCAGGCTCCCCTCAGCAGGCCTTCACCTTCGTAGGGAGGTCTCCTGCCAATTTCGAGGAAATAATGATATTTGTCGTTGCCAATACAAGGTGGCTTCACTGGTTCAGGCTCTCGCCTGTCAAACCCACAGGGTTCCTCCCTTTGATTGCTTCTTTGTCAGCTGTGAGGTCACGCTGACAAATAAATAATACGGAAAATCGGAGCCACAAGTCGGGTCATTTGTACTACCATAAGAAACCTGCTATGTGATCCGCAAGCTTTCTGACATTTTTTGTGGGAGAAACAGAGAAAAAAACAGGAGGGAAAGGCAGGAGACATCCGGGAACTCTGTAAGTCGACTACTTCCTAGTCCACTGCAGTGGAAGTTTGGAAGAATAACAATAGAAATGTGGGTAGTAGGGCAGGGTGGGCTCCCTGTGTTTCAGGGAAAACAAGGGCATTATTGGATATTGGATTGAATTCACCAGTGTTGCATTCAGTTATGGTCCGGCTGCATTCTGTGTCCTGAAAACTCCAATTGAAAGTAGTGGACTGACTTTGTTAGGGTCTGGGGGTACCCTCCAGAATACCAGCCAGCCAGGCAGCTGCTTTTCATGAAGTTTATTTTTAAAAAATTGTCCAAGATCTTCCTGCGGTCCACAATTGTGGACCTGTCTCAAAATGGTTCCATTGGTTTAGCATGGTATTCATGGGATTACAGTACAC